>BGNK01001161.1:7362-76607 GCA_003297005.1 Symbiodinium sp. clade A Y106 | reverse complement strand
GGGGGGGGGCTGGGAACGCCAGACGCTTGACCATATATATATATATATATATATATATATGGCATGTATCTCACTGGCCTGCAGAATACGGAATACTTTGTGCTTAGTTCTTCAGGTCCCCATGCTACGCCTTGAATCCTAGACCCTAGACCCTCAACCCTAAACCCTAAACCCTAATCCCTAATCCCTATAACCCTAAATCCTAAACCCTAAACCCTAATCCCTAAACCCTAATCCCTAAACCCTAAATCCTAAACCCTAAACCGCCTTGAATCCCAGAGCCCGAGACACGCTGCAGATTGCGTTCTACATCACGCTCCGTTTCGTCAACGCCTGGGGCTCTGGCTTTCCTCGCTTTCGACGGTTTAGGGTTTCGGGAGTTTCGGGTTTAGGGTTTAGGGTGTGTCGGGTTTAGGGTTTCGGGAGTTTCGGGTTTAGGGTTTAGGGAGTGTCGGGTTTAGGGTTCAGGGAGTTTCGGGTTTAGGGTTGTGTTTAGGGTGGAGGTTAATGTAGGGTCCTTAATAACTAGAATAGGGTTTTGGGGGTTCCTTATTTTTATTGTAGTATAATGCCCCGAAACCCGATTCTAATACTTCCAATGGGGTTTGGGGGTACATTATACTATAATTAGAACAAGGAGCCACCAACAAAATGTATTTTGATTGGTATGGCCCCTACATTACCTGGGCTTTGGAGCACCATACTGTAATGCTTTTTTCTTAAAGGAACCATTATGAAATAAAAGTTTATACGTTTTTCTCCCTGGTTACTTAAAAGCCCAGTTACTATCCATCAAGCCCGACCTCGAATCATATTGTAGACCCTCTGACCAATAAACCTTATTAATCCCCCAAAATGACCACAGTCGGGATCAAACAATCCTACGGCCGAGAGGAATGGATGTTTGTAACTCAGGGTCTACATTATGAGGGATCTTTGCATCATAGTGCACGGATCGATCCTTTTCAAGAGGAGTTCGGGGCTTGCGTGGTCAAGTTGCGCCTTTGTCAGTACTGGAAGCTGGTTCAATGCCTTTGGAGTCGGCTTCGGCTGTTAGCCTAAACCTTAATCCATAAATCCCAAACCCGAAATCCTGAACCCTGGGCCCCGAACCCGAAACCCATGAAAAACAAGCCCAAGTCCTAAGCCCTGGACCCTAAGCCCTCAGCCCCAGCCCCTTACTTGGAGGTTCAGGGGTAGCTATATGTGGGGTTATAAGTCCCCTAATATGGGTTATAAGTATAGTTACCCTACGTATAACCCCACATATAACGACCCATGAACCTCCAAGTAATCCAGAATCGACAGCTTTAAGCCCTAAAGCTTCTGTGGCTGAGGTGGCCCAGCTCCCCGCGCTAGGGGCCCCAATGGAGGAGGTTTGTGTTTTGCGGGGTCTTCAGCTTTTTGTTTTTTGGCTGGCGGATATCGCAGGTACAGGTTCGAAAGAGCTTTCTTTACAAGGCTTCTTTCTGGGTTTGGGGAACAGCGCCTGGTTTTCGAGTTGAGCCGTGACCCTAGCTGAATCCCTTGACCCTAAACCCCTATCTGGGCAGTGGTGACCCGAACCGCGAAACCTCAAACCCTAAACTAGTTACTCAGTCCGATCCACCACCCCTGAAATCCCAGTAAACCATAAGACATCTTTCTTTAGGGTTCTGCGGCCTCGGGTTTACGGTTTAATCTTTCAAGTGGAAGCCATGTAGAACCGTCTAGGAAGTTTCTGGATTAAGGTTTAGGGTTTAGGGTTTAGGACTTTTCAAAATTTCATCACTAAGCCCGGTCAAAACCAAACCTCATTGAACTCCGGGGTCCTTGCTCATTGCAGCGTGATGTTGTCGGAGACCTGATGCAAGGGGTTTCTCGAAAATTCGGGGTACCTTATTTGGGGTCCTTATAATAAGGATCCTACTATTTAGGGTACTATATTAGGGTCCCCTATTTTCGAAATTGGGGTCCTGTGTGGGCTTGTTTAGAGGGCCCCCTAGAGGCCCACGGAAGTTCCACCGTTTGTGCACGGTTTAGGGTTTAGGGTTTAGGAGTGGGAGTGCCAGCCCTAAACCCCCAAACGGTAATTGAGGGGTAGCCTGTGTAAGCTCACAGCGGGCGGGGTGAAGAAACAGGCCAGCCTGTAGTCCAAAAATGGGAGTTTCCAAAAATAGGGGACCCTAATATAGTACCCTAAATAGTAGGATCCTTATTCTAAGGACCCCAAAAGAAGGTTCCCCTAATTTTCGGAAACCCTCTAAATGGTGTGTTGTGAAATCGGAACCCAGTGTCCTAGACTTGGATACGCCGCCAACTCGCAACCCTCGGTGTGTTGGGGCGCCACCCACATAAAACTTTACTGCCGCTGCACGGCGAGACGCCCTAAGCCCAACAAACCCTCAACTTTCCCTAAACCCTAGACCCTCGCAGAAAAAAGAACCCTAAACCCAAAAGACCCTAAACCCTAAATCCTGACTTGGTGTGACTCTCCAGGCATCCTTCTCCCCAATCCTAACGAATCCCTGAGCCTTGCACCCTAAACGGGTAGAACGTAACTACAACAGATACGCAAACGAGTAACGATGCAAATAGATACACATAAGTACATACAGGCAGGCGGACGAACATTCATAAGATATCGTCTCTCAAAAAACCCATCTGATAACCTTGAGCTCTAAACTCTACACTCTAAACCCTAAACCCTAAACCCCAAACCCTAAACCCTAAACCCTAAACTCCTCCAAGGCTTTGGGACTCCTTCCTTTCGCTCCCCTCGCCTCTCGGGGATACAGCCCGTGGTCTCGTGCGAGCGCTGCGGGAGGGGGGCAGGCCGGTTTAGGGTTTAGGGTTTAGGGATTTAGGGGTTCAGGGTTTAGGGCTTTGGGTTTAGGGCTTAGGGCTTAGGGTTTAGTAATTTAGGGCTTTCGGTTTAGGGTTTAGGGCTTAGGGTTTCGGGTTTAGGGTTGTTTCTTGTGAAGCTGTTCTGTAAACCGTCCTGAAGTATGTGTTTGTTTAGTTTTTGTTTGCTTTTGTTATAGCTTTTGTGGAATGGGGTGTTGTGTAAGCGTAGTCTAAGGGGTCTCAAGTGGGTGTTTGTTGAACAAGCTTTTGGAAGCTCTTATGGGGCCAAGTAGGATTTGTTGGTGCTTTTGCGCGGCGTTTCTTTGTTTACTTGGCAGGGGTTTGTAAGGCCGTACAAGTGTCTTAGTCAGACTTTGTAGGGTTTTTTCTGGCCACCACAAATCACGTCTTGATAGGCTTTTCACAGGGGCCCCTAATCAAGTTGAGTACGGTGTTGACAATCTGCCATATGACAGCCGTGGTCTAGCTCCCTTGCTTAGAACCCGACTTTCTCAGTGAAGTTTCGTAAGCTCTGAGTCCCAAGCCCTCAGTCCTGAGCTCAAACCCCAAAGCCACCAGGCCTTAAACTTGAATTCTTGTTAAGGCGAAAAAAGAAGAGACCAAAATCGCGAAACCGTCTTGGTTTATATAGATCCCACTATGGCAACTTAAATCAGGTTCCTTAACAAGAACCCAGCAACGGTATGCCCCCAAATCCTGAACCTTGAAGCCTAAGTCCACCCATCAAAGCCCCAAGCCCCATATCCAAACTGGGCTGACTGAAGCAATGGAGGGGCCTGAAGAAGTACTACTTCCTTACAATATACACCAGAACCCCTTATTCTAATAAGCTCTAATTCTTAAGGCCCCTGAATTAGAAGCCTCATGAGGGTGGTGCAGTACATAGGGAATCCCAGCACTATTCATCCTGAATCCATGTTTCAACCCCGGAACCCTGAATCCCGGGTTCACAGGCACAGTAGTGGATCTCGGGAAAAGGAGTCTAAAAAGACTACTTTTTTCGGGGGTTGAATAATTGCCAGTACTATTACTTCGAGTTCTTTGATGTAACTTTCTCCAATGTACCAGAAAACCGTTTTCCAACTATTAATGCTCCTACGTTGGGTTCACGCAAGAACCCAAAGCCCTGTAACCTCGACTCCACCCCAAACCGCCCTAAACTCCAGATCCCAAACCCCAAATCCCAAACCCCAAATCCTAAACCCGACACCCGAAGCCTAGGTTCTCTGTAAGTTTACTTACATTGCAGGCCACTAGAAAGCTCTAAACCCTATTCCCCATTCCCTATAAAAAAAACCCTAAATCCCAAACCCTGAATCCTAAACCCTAAACCCTAAACCCCAAACCCTAAACCCTAAAAACCTTTTTCCTGAAAAAAAACCCTAAAACCCTAAAGCCCCTAAACCCTGAATCCTAAGCTCTAAGCCCTGAGAGAAACCGTTCAATGCAAGGTTGCCCTCCCAAGATCTGGGCTCCGGCCCAGCGCGGCCCGGCGCGCGGCCGGCAGAAGCCCTGGTGTTGGGTTTTTGGGTTTAGGTGTAAGGGTTAAGGGTTTAGGGTATAGAGTTTAGGGTTTAGAGTTTAGGGTGTACGGTTCAGAGTTTAGAGTTCCGGATGTACTGTAGGGTTCAGAGTTTAGCGTTTAGGGCTTGGAGTGCAAAGTTTCGGGAAGTTTAGGCTTAAGGGTTTCGGGTTTAGAGTTCAGGGTCTGGTGTTCAGAGTGTAGGTCTAGGGTTCAGCGTTTAGAGTGTAGAGTTTAGGGTTCAGGGTTTAGAGTTTAGGGTCTAGGGTTTAGGGTTCAGAGTTTAGGGTCTAGGGTTCAGGGTTTAGAGTTTAGAGTTTAGGGTTTAGGGTCTAGGGTTCAGCGTCTAGTCTGACTCCGGGGTGCTTGAGGTTGTCTTTCGTTCCTTGTTTGCAGTTTCGTTTTTTCGGTTGGGATCGGGTGGTCGCGAACCGGGCTGGCCTGAATATCTTAGTAGTAGAGTTCGTGACCTTGCACCTTTCTGAAGTACTAAAGGTTTTATCCTTGAACCCTCTGTACTCCGTAAGAAACTGGACAACTAAAATGTAATGCGGAAGCTTTGTCTTGAGCAGAACCAGGCACGACACGGGCTTGAAGGGATCAGGAAATCCTAATAATCCTAGCCAGAGAGCCCCTTACCCCTGAATTCGGTAAACATAACAGAAAAACCCCCTATAATCTAGAGTACGGTGCAGACCTGAAAGGGGCTCTTTGGGAAGCTTGTAATCAGATAGGATTCAGAAGGTGTTCAAGACCGGTACATCGGACACTCTGGGAACAGCCTTCTATTGCCCCACCATAAACATTCCTCCATGTTGGGTTTCGGATCCAAATATGGGAGTTTCCGAAAATAGGGAACCCTAATGTAGTACCCTAAATAGTAGGATTCTTATTCTAAGGACCCCAAAAGAAGGTACCCCTAACTTCCATATAGTTAACCTAGGACCTAGGGCTCTTCAGCGCTGAACCGTCCGGAACCAACACCGATGCTCTGGAAAAATAGACGGTTTAAGGTTTAGGGTTTGAGGGTTAGGCTATATCGAAGCCCCAGAACATGAAACCTAAGCATAAACTGTAGAACCTTGCGTCGCAGAGCCGGAAAGCCACCCAACTATCGCCGAGGCCCCACCCCGTGGCTTCCCTGATGCGAACGCTGCACCGGTGCCGATCCCTTGCTAGCTGAGGTCTTGAGGTTTAGGGCTAAGGTCTTGAGGTTTAGGGTTCGGAGTAGTAGTATTGACGCTCCTACTGCCGCAATTACTGTTACCACTGCAGTAGAAGTCGTCGTCGCCACCGTGGTGCTGGCGGTGGGCGTGCGGGTGGTGGTGGTCGTGGTGGTGGTGGTGGTGGTGATGGCGGTGGTGGTGGTGGTAGTAGTGGTCGTCGTCGTAGTAGCACTACAGTAGTAGTGGTAGTTGCCCTTTCAAGTGTCGGGCCACTGGGGGCTGGCCGGGGCCTGCCCTTTTAGAAAACGCGATGCTGCAATAAGTGGCATGCTTGTTCCTTCATGTGCGCCCGTCCAAGTGGGGCCTTGTTGGACACTGTTGCAAGCTCGGCAGTTCAAGTTAAACTTTCAGGATAAACGAGGGGGCTCACAACAAATGTGCGTTTAGGCCGTAAACGCTACACCCTAAAGCGTGTTCGGCAGTCTGGCAGTGCTTCTGAGCTGAGAATGCGAGCGAATTGGGAGGACTCGGTTCAGGCGGACTTGCAGATGATCAAGTCGAAGGCGACAAGTGAAAGAGGCCGATAAGATAAGCAAGCACTTTCTTCATGTTGGGCGGACGCAATGGGCGGCGGGTATTCTTGTGTCGCAGTAGACACAGCCAGCCTATTTCTTCAGTTCTTTATACCAATATTCATATATATATATATACACACACAAACATACATAGGTATGTCTAGGTATATATATATATATATGTATATGTATATATGTATATGTATGTATATGCAGGAATATACAGGTATAGACGGTATAGATACATACGTACACCGACTTTCGACCCGCCAACCCCCAAAACCCTAAACCCTGAAAGCCAAGCCCTGAACCCTAAACCCTGAATCACAAAAATCCTGAACCCTAAACCCTAAACCCCTACACCCCTAAACCCCTAAACACTAAACCCTGAAAAGACTGATTTAAAGCAGCTTTTTCAGAAGATTGCCCGAACTCCAAAGCGCTTCGGAGCCCAGGTGCCCGCGAGCGCCGATTCGAACTCCTTCTCCTTCGAGGTGGCGAAGGGTGGAAAGTCTTGTGTTTCCGGGCCCTTGAAGTCTTCTTTTTAGCGGGTTTTTTAAAAAACAATCCTAAAACCTATGGTTTTTTTTTTTCAAAAAACCTATGGTTTACAGTTTAGGTTTTTGGATTTAGGATTTGGGGTTCGGGGGTTGGGATTTAGGGTTTAGGGTCTATTCTTTCAGGGTTCTTGTAGGGGGTTCATAAGGGGTCTCGGAGGAGTTTCCACCCCTTGTCCCGCCATCAGGAAAAACAAGGCTGGCAGAAATACGGAGGTTGTTCTCGCCGGCCTTGTTGTGGTTGTATTTTGTTGGGTTTAGGGTTTAGGGTTTTGGGGTTTAGGGTTCATAGATGGTGCTGGCAGCTAGGGCCAGGGTCCTAGCAAGCTCGGAGATATCCGGTGATTCTGAGAACTGCCCAGTGCTCTGAAAGCCCCTGGCCTACTGTAGGGGCCTTAATAATTAGAATATCCTTTAAACAAAGACTCACCCTGTAGGATGAGTGTCCCACCGAGTTCGCTCCAAGCTTTACAGCGCATTGGTGCGCATTCCTTGGCGTCGCCGAATGGCTGCAGCGTCATGAGCAGAATGAACGTGAGTATATATCAAACTGAACGCAGAGGCCGGCGTGGAAATCAGACAGCATGCGGCGCACCCGTGGCAGGGAAGATTCTGGAGCCCTCGCCGCGCCCTGCGGCCTCGTGCCGTCAGACACCGGTTCGGGGTTTAGGTTTCAGCTTGTCTAAGCCCTATGTAAACCCAAAAAGCCCTCCAGCCCATCAGGAGCAGCCGCGCTTTCCGCGACCTCCCGGACCGGGAGCTCCGCCCTCACCGCCCGGCGAGGTCGGCTTTGGCTTTGGGGTTCAGGTCGGATGCTTTAAGGGTTTAGGGTTTTATGGATCTTTTTGTGCAAGGGTTCCGCAAGCGTTCTACCAGGTTTTTTGGGGTTGGGGCTTCAGGGCTACGGGTTCTGTTGCTATTCGGGTTCTTGAAGGCTGGTATAAGGGCTCCCGAAAGCTTATTAGCGATGCATCCCCGAACCAGAAGCCAAAAACCGCACACCCCCATCCTAAACTCTAAACCTTCAAACTTAAACCCTAAACCCTCAGACTTTTTTTATTAAAAAACCCTCAGACTTAAACCCTCAACCCTCAAACTTAAGCCCCAAACCCCCAAACTTCAACCCTGAACCCTCAACCACGAAACCTTAACTGTCGCAAAAGACCCTAAACCCCCCAAAGTTCCTAAACTCAAAGTCCCTAAGTCCTTCAGTTCCTAAACCCGAAGTCCATAAAGACCCTAAAGAGGAGCAGGGTTTAGGGTTTAGGGCCATAAAGCCCCTAAAGAGGAACCCATAAACCCTAAATCCTAAACCGTGGCGGTTTCTGCTCTGGGATTTAGGGTCGTTGAGCGCTGCCAGGCCCAATCTCCCGAGACGGAGGGCTGGGGCGGTGCCTGGGACGACGGCTCGCTCCTCGCAAAACGGGTCCAGGTTAGGGTTTTGGGTTTCAGGGTTCAGGATTCAGGGTTGAGGGTTTTGGGTTTTGGGTTTTGGGTTGAGGGTTTAGGGTTTAGGGTTTAGGGTGTAGGGTTTAGGGTTTAGGGTGTAGGGTTGAGGGAGTGTGTTCAGGAAATGATGGGGTACAGGGGAGACTTGATCACTTTTTGCTAGGAGTAGAACCCTGAGCCCTAAAAATTACGTGTCCGACGTCAAGTACTCTGGCCCTTTCAGGGACGCCCGTTCTGATTTGGGAGTAATGCAGACATGCCAATCCACCTCAAGTAAGCAATACACCGTAAATCCTAAACCCTAAACACACCGTAAATCATATAAAGCGCCCCTCCCTAAACCCTAAACCCCTAAACTGTCCCTTCATGGTACTGGGCTCCCTGAGACCTCAGATGCAGTGCATTGTTTGCATCCGGCAAAGCCTGCCTGTCGCAGTGGCAGCATGCTGAGACCTCGTGACTGTGAATGGCTAGTAACAGCGGCAGTCCTTCAAAATATGCTAGAAGATGCCAGTGATACCACAACTAACATACACAGTTCCATACACTACCTGTTCAGGCGCCTATATGAAGGCCTTATCTCTAAAGCCTTCCGTTCGCTTCGTCAACCTGAACTTCGACATGACAAAGCCACACACCCCGAATCCCCCCCCCGCCAAGACCCGATAGATTGAAACCCGTAGACGAAGCTAGACCCTAAACGCGAATCCCCCTGCAAAAGCCTGACTCTAGACACATGGGAGTTTCCCAAAATAGGGGACCCTAATATAGTACCCTAGATAGTAGGATCCTTATCATAAGGACCCCTAATAAGGTACCCCGAATTTTCGGAAACTCTAAACCCTAAACCCTTTATAGAACCCTTATAGATTCCTTTAAGGACCCCTTTAACGGAACCCTAAGGTTCCCTTAATTTTCGGAAACTCCCACATAGCCCCACCCGAATACCCTGCACCCCAAACCTTCAACCTCAGACCGGAAACTCCTGAAACCTTACTACCCCGTAACCTAAATTCTGAACTCTTATACTTAAACCCCAAAGCCCTAAACTCTGAGCTCTTACAAAGCCACGGGTGTTAAAGCCTAACCTCTAAAACCCTAAACCCCTAAACCCCTAAACCCCCAAACCCCTAAACCCCTAAACCCCTTAACCCCTTAACCCCTAAACCCCTAAACCCCTAAACCCCTAAACCCCTTAAGCCCAAGCCACCTTAAAGCCTAAGCCTGGACGAGGCCAGGCTTCGACTGCGACGGCACCCCGGGGCCCTGCGAAGCGTCTCCTGGCAGCACAGGGGTCGGGGGACTTAGTAAGTATAGGTCCTTAGGTAATAGGTTTAGGGTTGAAGGGTTTGAGGGTTTAGGGTTTAGGGTTTAGAGCTATAAGTACCCTAAAAGGTAATAGGTTTTAGGGTTGAAGGGTTTGAGGGTTTAGGGTTTAGGGTTTAGAGCTATAAGTACCCTAAAAGGTAATAGGTTTAGGGTTGAAGGGTTTGAGGCCTAAAAGGGTCAACCACCGGAAAGGCCGAGCATAATAATATGGTACCGACGACTTCCTTTAAAGGGCTCAATAAGGGTTTAGAGTGTAGAGCTTTCCGAAAATAAGGGGTACCTTGTTTTGGGGTCCCTAGAACACTACATTAGGGTCCCCTATTTTCGGAAACTCCGATAATATGTGCGTTGGGGTATTGGGGTCTGAGGGTTTAGGGTGTTAGGGTTAGGGTTTAGGGTAATTGGATAAGGGCTTGGGGTGTTGTTTAGGCTTTGGGGTAGGTTGGTACCGCTGGGCGTAGTCACAGTAGTTAGTCGTGACTGTGGTACCAGCGGTTCTCGTAGTAGCAGTAGCAGTAGCAGCAGCAGCAGCAGCAGCAGTAGCAGTAGCGGTAGTAGCAGTAGCGGTAGCAGTAGCAGCAGCAGTAGCAGTAGCAGTAGCAGTAGCAGTAGCAGTACTAGCAGCAGTAGTAGTAGTGGTCGTCGTCGTCGTTGTGGTTGTAGTTGTAGTCGTTGTGGCAGTTGCACTAGTTGTAGTAGTTGGAGCAGTAGTGGCAGCAGCAGCAGCGGCAGCCGTAGTAGTCATAGTAGTAGTCGTCGTCGTAGCCGTAGCCGCAGCTGTAGCCATAGCCGTAGCTGTAGTGGTAGTAGTAGTGGTAGTAGTAGTAGTAGTAGTGGCAATAGTGGTACTGGTGGTGGTAGTTGTAGTTGTAGTTGTGGTCGAAGCAGTAGCAGTAGCAGTAGTAGTAGCAGTAGTAGTAGTAGTAGTAGCAGAGCAGTAGCAGTAAAGATCCGAAGAGCTAAACCCTGCGTCAAACCCAGCCCAAACCCTGAACCCCAAGCCCTGGACCCCAAGCCTTAACCCCTAAACCCCTAAACCCTACATCCTAAATTTCGTAAATCCCAAACCACAAACCCAAGCCCTAAACCCTAAACCTCGTAAACCCTACACCCTAAACGACAAGCCCAAACCCAAGCCCTAAACCCTAAACCCCTAAACCCTACACCCTAAACCCCAAACCCCAAACCCAAGCCCTAAACCCTAAACCCCTAAACCCTACACCCTAAACCCCAAACCCCAAACCCAAAGGAGCTCAAAAAAAAAACCCAAACCCAAGCCCTAAACCCTAAATCTAATTGTGGATAGTTTCGCAGGAACCTCCTGGGAGGAGATCCGCAGAAAGGCCGCCGAGGTACCTGGGGAATTCATCCTTGGGTTCAGGGCTTAGGGTTTAAGGGTTTAGGGTTTAGAATTTAGGGTTTAGGGTTTAGGGTTTAAGGGTTTAGGGTTTAGAATTTAGGGTTTAGGGTTTAAGGGTTTAGGGTTTAGAATTTAGGGTTTAGGGTTTAGGGTTTAAGGGTTTAGGGGTTACAATTTAGGGTTTAGCCTTACGTGTGCAGGGCTTTATCGTTCATATTAATGGTTTCATAGGGATGCATCGGGGGTGTACACGGAGCACAGTCTATGATGTGTTTTTTCGGGGTTTACAGGGGTTTACAGGGGTTTACAGGGATTTAAGAGGGTTTATACTAAGTGTCTTATGATTTAGGGCTCCAAGAGCTGCTGTGCCAAGGCCAGTTGCAAGCTTATTGTCAAAGGAGGCCATAGTCGTAGGGATAGTTGCAGTGGTAGTGGTAGTGGCAGTGGTGGTGGTAGCACTGGTACAAGTAACTTGGCACGAATCAACAAGCGTAGTCACAGAATAAACTCTCGATGTTATGTCGTGATAGAAGTAGCCTTGGCGATACTACTGCCGCAGCCACCAGCTTTGCTGCTTTTCTCATCATTACGTCATTTTCCGAGATGATGCTCATGGATTTCGCATAGATCGCAGGTTTTTCCTTTAAGCTCTTCGCGCCACCAAGCCCTGCAGCCTGAACCCCGAACCCCTAAACCTAAATCCACCCATAAGCCTCAAACCTCTACCCTCCCAGAAGCCTTTTCGGAACCTTTCTACAGCCCTTATTGTAGCGCCCCACTAAAGATCCGTTGTCAAGGCTCCTTGTAGAAGGTGCAGGAACCCTTTGTGGCGTTCCACCCAGGTCCTTGTTGAACCCGTAAACCAAACCAGCCGCTAGGACAGCCGGCCACCTGGCAGTGCAGCCGAGTGAACACAGCGATCAAGTCCACCTTTCCCAAAGGGGGCTAACAAGGGTTTACAGGGGTTTGATTAGTCGAAATTGAAAGGGAGTAAGGAGCATAGAAGCTGTGAGGTTGGTGGGTATGCGACATTGGGCAAAGAGCAGAAGGGGACGGCTGGTGCTAATGATGCTCGGTGCATTTGTGGCGTGAGCGGCAAACCGGAACGTGATGCTGATGATGTTCGGTGCGGTTGTGGCCCGGGCCAAGAGCAGGAACAGCTGATGCTGATGATGCTCGGCACGTTGGCAAACAGCAGACAGCTGATGATGTTCGGCGCATGCGTAACTCTTGAGGCTGATGATGCTGGGTTTGTTTGCTGCCCCGCAAGGAGCGGAGCAGCTGGTCTTGATGACACTGCATTTGTGGTGCGGTCTAGAAGCCGAGCCGCTGATGCTCATAATGCTCGGTGGGTTTGTCGCACCGGCTAACAGCCAAACAGCTGATGCTGATGATGCGTGGTGCGTTTGCTCCGGTGGTGACACGCACAAGTTGCAGAGCAGCTGTTGCTGATGATGTTCGGTACAGTTGTTGCTCGGGCGAAGAGCGAAACAGCTGATCTTGACACTGCTCGCTGCGCCTGTGGTGCGGTCTAGAGTCTAGAAGCCGACCAGCTGATGCAGATGATGCTCGGTAGCTCGGTAGGCTTGTGGCACCGGCGAAAAGTCAAACCGCTGATGCTGATGATGCTTGGTGCGTTTGCGACATGGGCAAGCAGCAGAGAAGCTGATGCTGACGATGCTCGTTCCGCTGGTGGCATGGACAACAAGTAGAGCGGCTGATGCTGATGATGTTCGGTACGGTTGTTGCTTGAGAAAAACAGCTGATGCTGATGATGCTCGGTCCGTTCGCTGTACGGTCAGAAGCAGAACAGCTGATGCTGATGATGCTCTGTTCGTTTGTGGCGCAGGCTAAACGGAAAACAAGCTGATGCTGATGATGCTTTCCGCTTGCGATTCGGGCAGCGCAGCAGAACAGCTGATGCTGATTGTGCTCGGCATGGGCGGCATGGGCAAACAACGGAACAGCTCGTGTTGATGATGTTGCGGAGCAGAACAGCTGATGCTGATGATGCTCGTTGCATGTCTGAAATGGGTTAAAGAGGCAAACAGCTGATGCTGATGAGTCTTGGTGCGCTTGCGACACGTTCTGCTCGTGGCGCAGACAAAACGCAGAGCAGCTGATGCTGATGATGTTCGGTATAGTGGTTGCTTGAGCAAAGAGCAAAACAGCTGATGCTGATGATGCTCGGTCGGTTTGCTGTACCGTCAGAAGCAGAATGCTGATGCTGGTGATGCGGGCCAAAAGGAAAGCAAGCTCATGATGATGATGACGCACGGTGCTATTCCTGCAGAGGCGAAAAGCAAGACAACTGATGCTGAGGATGCTGGCACCAGCCAAAATGCCAAACAGCTGATGCTGATGATGCTTTATGCGCTTGCGATTCGGGCACTGCAGCAAAACAGCTGATGCTGATGATGCTAGTTGCATGTTTCAAATGGGTTAATCAGGCAAACAGCTGATGCTGATGATTCTTGGTGCGCCTGCGACATGCGCAAACAGCAGAGAAGCTGATGCTAATGATGCTCGTTCCGCTGGCGGCGGAGACAAAACGCAGAGCAGCTGATGCTGATGATGTTCGGTACGGTTGTTGCTTGGGCTAAGAGCAAAACAGCTGATGCTGATGATGCTTGGTGGTCCGTTGTACGGTCAGAAGCAGAACTGCTGATGCTGGTGATGCTCGGTACGGGTTGGAAAACAAGCTCATGCTGATGATCCTGCAGACAAGCTGGCACCAGCTAAAAAGCCAAACAGCTGATGCTGATGATGCCCTACGCGTTTGCCACACGGGCAACTCAGCACAACAGCTGATGCTGGTGATGCTCGGTGTGTTTGCTGCTGCGCCAAAGAACGAAAGGGCTGATGCTGATGATGCTGGGTGCGTTTGCCAAGCAGAACAGTTGATGCTGATTGCACTCGGTGCATTAGCGGCAGCGGCAATCAGCAGAACTGCTGATGCCGATGATGCTTGGTGGGTTCGTTGTGTAGGCCAAGAGCAAAACCGCTGATGCCGATGATGCTCGGTGCATTTGCCGCACAGTCGAAGATCAGAGTGTCTCGCTGCTTTTGTGGCGCTGGGTGAAGGGGAAGGCGCTGATGATGATAATGCTCGATGCTGCCAGAACGAAGCAGTGATGTTGATCGGCTCGTTTGCCTCGCTGATTGTCGAGCGGAACAGCTCTTGCTGATCATGCTTCGTGCGTTTGCAAGGCTGATGCTTATGACGCTCGGTGCATTTGCAGCAATCGGCAAAGAACAGGGCAGCACTGGGCAAGGAACAGAACATCTGATGCTGCTGCTGAGTGCGCTTCCTGCGAACATAAAGCATAGCCTACGGTATTGGGCCATAAACAGAACAGCTGATGTTGATGATGCTCAACACGTTCAGAGAACAGCTGATGCCGTTAATGCTCGGTGCTTCGGTTCTTTCGCGACGCAGGGCAAGAAGGGAAACGGTTGATGCTGATGCTGCTCACTTGTTTGGCGACTGACGGGAAGTTCTTTCCATCACGAAGATTGAACGCGAGTTCCCTGGCAAGCAGTTTAGCGTCGATGTTGAGGGTGCTCAAATTCTCAAAGCAATGTTTGAGGGTTTGAGAGGTCGACTTAGGCCGCACCTTGAAGCGAGTTCCGGAACTGCGACGTGGTCATGACAGCTTTTGCCAAGTGGTCGGTACTAGTAATAGTAGTATAATCAAGATTCATGACACATGACACAGCGGAATTCAACCTCTTGCTGTCGAAGATTGCACTGCCCAGACCAGACCACATCGCACAAAATCAGTTGCCTTTGTGCATAGCCGTTCTGCAGCCCTAACCCAGTATCCAAAACTCGGGATGTCACGCGGGGGGATGGTGAGGGGCATCAGCTGAAGCTCTCAAGCAAACGGTTTAGACAATTGAGTCGAAACCAAGGTTCGCGTGGAGGGCTGTTCATCTTTGACTGTCTTTTTATTGTCATTCTTATTGTCATAGTTATTGGTATTGTTATTTATAGCATCTTCTAAAGGGTCATGCCTGCCCTCCCGTAGGTGCGGCTTAGTTTGAATTCCAGATCTTGGGGTTTAGGCCCGGATCCTCTTCGAAGTCTGAAGGTCGTCGTGTCAGTGGTTGAGGGATTTCGGGTTTTCGTGGTTCGATCTGCGCCGTTTAGGGTTTAGGGTTGCTTTCTCACAGTTCCTGATTCCACCGCTTGACCTTACTGAGGGAGAGGTTCATGCACAGTTGCCAGTACTTGGAGGTTCATGGGTACTTATAAGCAGGGTTGTAAGTAGGGGGAACTATACTTATAACCCATATCAGGGGACTTATAACCCCACTTATATCTACCCCTGAACCTCCAAGTAGCCTTCAATTCCGAGATGGCGCGGGATCCCACTGCACCCGGCTCCCTCCCCTAATCCGAACACCCCCGGAGAATCCGAAACCCTGAACTCTATGCCGAATCACGGGGCTGCTGGCGTGAGAGTTTGCGCGGTGCGGTGCAAAGGAGCGCGATCAAGACGAGCGAAAAAGATCAGACAGGGCTTCTGTGCAATAGTTTGGATGTTTGCGGTACACGAGGTTTGGATTCAGGATATGGTTGATTGGGTTTAACCATTAAATGCTTGCGGTCGTCGCCGTTGAACAGAAAGCTAGTAGCTTTGGGACTTGACTGCCAGAAATAGGGGATATCCCATATTTATCATGAAGCCCAATAAGGTAGGGATATCCCTATAAAATGCTTATGCTTATGTCCTGTTTGGGTCCCCTAAGAAGAGAAGAACCCATCCAAGGACCTGCGCTGCTCTGAACTCTAACGAACTTTCACTCAAAACACCCAAGTCTGCAGCTCTTCTGTTGCCAGAGGACCTAACTCCATGCATTCCGCAAGTGTTGAAGGTTTTGTGGGATGACTTTGGGTTTAGGGTTTAGGGTTTAGGGTCTCGCAGTGTTTAGGGTTCAGGGGCTCTTATAGGATTCATGTTTAAGACGATGCCTTCCAGGACAATGCAGCCGGCCTGCCGATGCAGTGGTGACAGCCGACTTTGCATGCCTCTAGCAAAAGCCTACAGTCGAGCATGTTGGGTTTAGGCTGTAAGGTTTACAGTTCAGGGTTTAGGGTTGAACAGAACACGGTTAAACAAAACACCTTCGTAAGATACAGGGTTGAGTACACATCGCATTGCACTAGGCTAAAAACTGCAGGGTTCATATCAAGACGAATCTGTGCATAGCCCGGTCCATTGTGCTGTGCCCAAGCTTTTGCCTTCCAAAACAGCTGCAGGTCCATGCAACCCGGCAGAACCAGCACCACACTGCAGTATCCTGGTTAATTTCGGTTCTTGGCATCCCAACCCGCGGAACCCGTTTCAAGCCATGATTGGTTTGCAATGATCCCAAGGTGTCTAAGTGATCACCCTAAACCCCAAACCCTTAAAAGCTCTCTACAGCGAGGCCTTCTTTTCGTAGTTGGCGGATTGCAGTGGTACTTGATACTGCAACTGCAGCCCAGCTGAGAGGGATGTAACCTGAGGGTCTGGCTTGCGCACCGTACCACCCTAAAGCCTCCCACGCCCAAAGACTGAATCCCGAAACCATACTTGGAGGTTCATGGGTACTTATAAGTAGGGTTGTAAGTAGGGGAACTATACTTATAACCCATATTAGGGGACTTATAACCCCACTTATACCCCTGAACCTCCAAGTAAAGCTCCAAAGCTTCAGCGCCTAAACCTCAACCCCCAAAACCCTAAACCGTCCCCAATGACATCGCAAATAAACCCTAAACCCTAAACCCTAAACGGGCACAGCTCTGGACACTCCTAGCCATAGACCCTCGAGTCTCGCGGTGTCAAGAAGCGGCGCCCGCGACCTGGCAACGGAAAAGTCATGGGGTTGCGATTTGGGAGTTTCCGAAATTAGGGGTACTTTATTTGGGGTCCCTAAAATAAGGATTCTATTATTTAGGGTACTATGTTAGGGTCCCCCTATTTTCGGAAACTCCCATTTGGGGGATGGGCTTTTAAGGCATTTATACGTTCGATAACCTTGAATTATCCGCATTAACTGTGATTTCTGGGGATGAATGTTATCCAGCTTGTGTCGGATTTATAAATACCTCAAACCCAAAACTCTCAGTGCTTAACCCTATGTGAGGGTCCTTTCGTTTGGAGGTCGCGTTGTTCTTTTGCTTGTTGTTTTTGGAGCACCACCCGCCAGCAACTGAGCCGAACTTGGATTCCTGGTTTGAGTATGTTCTCATTCCTACACTGCAAACCCAAAGCCTTAAAATGATGCGTCTCCAAACAGCCCCAAGTCGTGGCATGCCGATGTTACACAACTTTTCAATCCTTTGCCCAACGATGTTGTAGGTTCGTTGAGATGATGGTGGGGTATCAAAACGGTGTCGAAGGTCGGACGAGTTGGGGTGTCTTGGCTGTGAGAGCTGCCTGCTGCTGTGGCTCAAAGACCCCAGGCCCCAAACCCTGAAACTCCAAACCCACATTGTGAAAGCAACAAAGCAGCAGCAATCTGATATAAGTTGCTCCCCATGCCTTAATCTCCAATAACAGTCGACCCAGTATCAGTCTCGAGCATGGATGTTGACATTTTTCGTACACATGACTTTACAAACTCAAACTTGAATGGGGGCAGCTTGGTACTGATAATACAGATCTGAACAAATAGTGTCTAGATTTTGGCCCCTGATCTTGTGCAACTCCCAGGGTGTAGCAAGACCTTGTATGGACAATGCAGCAAAGAAACCCTCCAGCCCTATTCTAATCATGAAGGCCCCTCTATTACATTCCGTCTCTACCACTCTGAGCGAAGCCAAAGACTGCTTTGCTTGCATGCGACGGCTACAGCCGTAAGCTTTTGCCGGAGGCAAACGCAAGGAGTTGAGGGTGTTCGATTCTGGGCTGAGGCTTGTCGGTTTGCAGTTCTTGGCTTCAGGTTCTGGGTTGAGGGTTTGGATTTTGCATTGGAAGCGATTCAGCGCCGCATCCGCCTGAGTTTGCAGGGTCCAAAACGGTCTGCGGCCGTACTGGGTAGGGTCCACGGTTTGGTGTTGTCTTCGGGAGTGAAGGTTCGAAGGCATCCGGTTTATGGACAGACAAGGTAGATCCTGCATCGAGTCATCTACAAACTCGCTCCGCTTTTGAGCGGGGGGCTGTACACACCGCTCCCTCCCACACTAAAACCCTAAACCCCTAAAGCCTAAGCCCTAAAGGGTTGAGGATTCTCTTGAAGCTTGTCAGGGAGTTTCTTTTTTTTTTGCTGCACTCGCCGTAGTTTTCCATCGGCAGTTTACTGGTTTGGGATTGGGGCTCCCTGAACAAAGATAGGAACCCTCGGGTTCCTTTTAAGGGGGTCTATAAGGGCTACTATAAGGGATCTATAAGGGCTACTATAAGGGATCTATAAGGGTACTACAATATAGGGGCTGAAGACTTGCCAATATGACTCCTTGGGGTTCACTTGTTGTATTGATACTACAATATATCGCAAAGCCCTGCGTAATGTTTAAGGCACGCATATCACCCCAAACACTGTGTGCTGAGCCCTAAATCTAAAGCTGTATCTTGCAGTCCTCTGCTATATCAGAGCTTTACGGCGTAGGAATGATTAATCTTTCTGTGGCTTCCCTGTCGAGCACGGTGTAACATACTGTCCAGTGCTCTGTTTGGCCCATCCGAGCACCTCAGCCAAAACATGCATCCAAAAGACCTTAACTTCAATCCTAGTTCGTAATATACGTTTTCGGTAAATCAGCATAGCTGCACTTACGGTGATGCTGACATATGCAAGGGTTTGGGGTTTCGGGTTTAGGGGTTTTACTGTTCAGGGTTTAGGGTAGCCTTAAGAGGTCGGGGCCTCCGGATCCTAAGCCATACCGAAAACCCATTCCTGCGGGCCAGGGAATGTCGGAGTTCTTCGTAGGGCAGCGGGTGGAGTACTACAGCCGACCCCTCGGAAACCGGACCATCGGTGGCTCTGTGAAACCCTAAACCCCAAGAAGCTGGACCCCCAGCGTTTCGCAACTCATGGGGTAATGTAGGGTTCTTCATAGCGGCGGTGAGGATTGGAGCAGCTATTGGGTTTGGTTAAGTAAGGTTTCACCCTGAACCCTAAAGGGTATGTAAGTAACCTAGTTGTAGAGTAGGAACCTTTAACCTTTTGGGGTACTATAATCCCAATATACTCCCAAAGGTTAAATTTTAGAAACCGTAAACCCTAAACCCTAAACTACTCGACAAGTAGGAGTATGTCTTCTTTGCTTGGTCCCAACACTGAGGCCTAACGTCCTCAACCCCCGGACCTCAACGTGCTTCGACCCAAAGCAGAACAGCCGGTTTAGGGTTTAGGGTTTCGGGTTTAGGGTTTAGGGTTTAGGGTTTATGATGATAAATGATGAGCCCATGTTACGAAGCGCTACAGGGCTGACAGAACTTCTGTGTGTCTGCGCCTGCGTGCTTCATATGGGAGTTTCCGAAAAACGGGGACCCGAATATAGTACCCTAAATAGTAGGATCCTTATTTTAAGGACCCCAAAACAAGGTACCCCCAATTTTCGGAAGCTACCATATCTTTGTTTGGGGATTTTAGGCGGCTCCAAGCAGAAAGTCTGAACCCCAGGATCCATCCCCAGACCCCGCATAGAATCCCCGCAGCTGCCCTTGAGCCGGCCTAGGGGTTTAGGGTTTGGGGTTTAGGGTTTAGGGTTTCGGAATTCTTGCTACATGCATCCATATGGGGTTCAGGGGATCCGCCTTTTCAGTGAGGATCCCGCTGTCCAGGGTCGATATGAGAGTTTCAGAAAAACAAAATGGCGCAACTATATACCACCTAAGCTAGGATTCTCATCATGGGGACCTAAGAAAGAGGCCCAAATGACTACTAATATTGTCCCTTAGGGTTTCTTCACATACTTATACTATAAAGGGGCCCGAAACCCTATTCTATTTATTCGGGCCCCTACATTAGTGTGAAAGAAAGTCCTATTCGTCACTTGTGTCAGAGTTCCAGGGCCCTAGACCCTAAACCCTAGAAGTCCTAAGCCATAGGGACGCTTACAGGGGTAGGGGGACGCGGGGTAGGGGGCCTCAATGCCCCTACTACGGCCTCTTTAAGGTAGTTTTGTCCCCTCCCCCTTACCCCCCTTAGGGTCCTTATGACAACTCAGAGTTCCAGGGCCCCAGATCCTGTACCAAAGTCTGCTTGGAGGCTCACGGGACTTAGCAAGTACCGTTATAAGTTATATAGTACCGGATCTGGAGTTGTAGCGGAGTATAAGTATAGCTACCTTATCTATCACCCTAGTTATAACAGGTTATACGTATAGATACCTAAACCCTAAACCCTAAACCCTAGCTGCTAAGTCCCGTGAACCTTTAAGTCGGCAGTGACCAGGTCCCTCCTTCTCCGAGTGGATAGAGTGCAAGATCTCGCTGGTGCTTGCCTTTCAGAGGGTTTAGGGTTTAGGGTTTAGGGGGTGCTTGCCTTTCAGTTCTGCATCCGAGACCCAGAGAGCCCAATACCCCTTAATTAAGGAATAATCATAATATGAAGCCCCATATCATTTAAGGTATATTCCTTGGTTAAGGGGTATTGGGCTCTCTGGGGAGCTTAGTATAGGGGTATGTATGTCTAACAGCTTAAGCAACCATCTGCCGTGAAGCCTTATCCCCTCAAAGCCTGAAATCTTGACCGCCCTCGCCCTTTGCCGCAACCCTAAACTCTAAACCCTGAACCCTAAACCTTAAACTTAGACCCTAAACCCTGAACCCTAAACCCTGAACCCTGAGTCCTGCGCCCTCCGGCAAAAGCCTTTGAACCGAACAGAGCTGCACAAGTCTTTGAGGGCCTTGATATTCGGGATCCTTTTTGAATCCCTGATGTTAGGGCTTTGGGGTTAGGGCTTTGGGTTTAGGGGGTTGGAGTTTAGGGGTTTAGGGTTTAGGGCATAGGGGGTGAGGGTCATGTGTCCACAGTTGCCTAGAGACGCCTCCACGCTGTTGGGCTTGGGGCATTGGGTCTGCGGAGTTTCGGGTCTGTCCCCGAGACCTTACTCCTAATGTGCTCTAACTTGTAGTCGGAATGCCGCATACAGTCGCAAGTACTACTTGAGGAAATTTAAGCAGGCTGTAAAGACCCTAAAGCAAAGCAAAAGGGCTTGAGCTTGAGCTGCAGTCCGTCGTAAAGAGGTAGAGTCGACTCTCCGGCCTTCAGTTTGGGTTCGGGTAATGTAGGAACCTGATTAAGAAACCTTGGGCCTTTACTAGGGTTCCTTATATGAATCCTACTATTTTGGGGTTATAGGCCCAGGGTTTCTTAATCAGGTTCCCACATTACTCTATATCCACCAGCCTTAGCAAAAACGACGATTTAAGTCTCAATCAGAAGCCCTTCATCCTACCTTTGGTTAGTAGGGAATGGAAGAATGGTAGTAATAGTAGTTATAATTGTACCCCATTCCTCCATTCCCTACTAACCAAAGGTAGCTTAAGTGAGGGTGTTGTGCTGGAACTTCAGNACCTTTGGTTAGTAGGGAATGGAAGAATGGTAGTAATAGTAGTTATAATTGTACCCCATTCCTCCATTCCCTACTAACCAAAGGTAGCTTAAGTGAGGGTGTTGTGCTGGAACTTCAGGATTCCTTAAGGAACTTCGGGGTTCCCTAAGGAGCTTCAGGGTTCCCTAAACCCCCGGGTTCCCTTAAGTCATAAGGAGCCTTGAAAGCATGGACCACTAGGAGGGGCTCCGAGGGCGGAGCCCGAAGGGCACGGACTCAGGGTTTAGGGTTTAGGTTTTAGGGTTTTTTTAATTTAGGGTTCAGGGTTTAGGGTTCAGGGTTTAGGGTTTAGGGTTCAGGGTTTAGGGTTTAGGCCTCAGGGTTCAGGGTTTAGGGTTTAGGGTTTGGTGTAGGAGTCTTTGAGCAAAACCAAGGGAACGATTTCAATGCCAAAGTTCTACGAGGAGCTTACCCAAGAGCTCAACCAGAAGCTTCGCGAGTTGAATCATGGCAAGAAGTGGCTCGGCGACCGACGACATAATGAAGAACGAGGACATCACCATTCAAAGGTGTCAAGGGGACGCTTGCTATGAGGGCTGCCGACAACTTCGCCGACCGTCCTTTCTGTAAGGGTGCCGTTCTGTTCTTGGGACCTACCAAGGGACCCTAATTTAGAGAACTAGCCATATCCTAGCCCTCCTCCGACGAGGTCCGCCCCGATGGCAAGCTGAAGCTGGAGCACGTGGATGGCAGCGGTGTTCTGAAGGACTCATGCTCCCAAAACTTGAGACATCCAGAAGGTTCTTTCTTCTTAGTAGCTGAGTGGATACACTTTACACTTTAAGGGATAATATTACCCACCATAAAACTAAACGTTTACAGCTTTTCGGGGCTTATGAACTCAGCTTGGATCTGTTTAGCGCCAAAACCATCCGGCAGGTTAAGGTCATGTACTTCACGGGATCGGGCCATTGAAGCCGCCAGAAGCCCCTAAAGCCTGCTCTAAACTCCATACCCAGAGAGCCCAATACCCCTTAATTAAGGAATATACCTTAAATTATAAGGGGCTTCATATTATGATTTAATCCATATTCCTTAATTAAGGGGTATTGGGCTCTCTGGGTAGGTATACCCCAAACCCTGAAGTGCGCTCACCCCCTTGAACCTCTGAAGCCCGAGACCCAGTTCCTGGACCGTTAAACCCGGTTAGCTCTCTACACCCCTATTATCCTCTATCACCCTTCGCGCCCAATTCCCCCTGAACTCTAAAATTAAAAAAGAAAGCCTAAACCAAAGCAATGTGTGCAATTTTGGCTTTAGCGGACCTCTGGCTTTGGGGATTTGCATGGGCCTCAGTGGGATGCAAAAGGTAAGACCCCTTGAATCAGTACGGCAAACAGGGTTCAGGATTTAGGGTTATCGGTTCGGGGATATCGGTTTCAGGGTTGAAGGTCAAGGGTTGTTATTGTAGTTATGTAGGTGTTAACTACATTTAACTGCTGTCAGTATCACTGACTTCAGACATGCCCTGGCCAAAGCTTTTTGGTGCCAAGGCACCCCCTGCCCAGTTTGCATCACGGGCGCTTCGCCGAATGCAACACCAGCAGCACAGGTCGCAGCTCCAGAAGATGATGTCCAACCGCCAGCTCAGATATGTCAGAGTCGAAAATGCCGATATCCTGCTCTTTGGAACCTCACACATTTCCAAGTCCGACCCCGCAGACATTCGGGATCTCATCACGAAGCTGAAGCCTCACAGGATTTGCGTTGAGCTTTGCTACGAGCGACTGCCTGGGTTGCTTAAAAGATATGGGGCTGAGTCTGTCAAAGAGCTTAAGCGTTTCCCAGACATCAGCGAGCAAAAGGATGAGTACGGGCTGAGCCCTTACGGCGCCGACATACTGGCGGCGCTGCAATGCGCAGCCAAGCATCAGATTCAGCATGTGCTGATCGACCGCCAGCAGTCTGTCACTGCTGCCAGGCTTGCTGCCAAGGTGCCAATCAGCGAGGTATCCACATTCTGGTGCCTGAGGCCTCTCAGATTCGCGAGAGATGTGGTGGTCACGTGCGCTGTGGCGTTGCCAGCCTGCATTGCAGGGCTGACTCTGCTTGTGTCATTCTGTCTTCCGAGGTTTGTTTGGGTGATACCAGGATTGTGGTTGCTTCCAGTTGGTGCAATTGAATTCTGCGGTGGCTCCTCAGGAGACTCAGCGGCACTCCAAAAGAGAATTTGCAAAAGGCTTTGGAAGTCATTGACCGGTTGGAGCAGGAGCGACAAGCCTGCCTGAGCAGCAAGCCTGATGTCAAGCAGGCTGAGCTCGACGTCGATTCTGTCATGAACGAGTCGGTCATTACCAGTGAGCGCGACACATACATGGCCTGCAAGTTGCAAGGCATTGCAAGGGCATCTCCGTCTAACCTGGTGTTAGTGATCCTGGGCATGGGGCATCTTGATGGCATCGAAACAAAGTTGCTGAGGAAGATCAGCTCGAACGAGTTTGACAACCTTAGCATGAAACCTGTGCTGTCAGATGCCGACAAAATTCTCAAAAGGCCATTGCTGCAAAGCAGAGGAATCGACTTGAAGATCATGCGCACATTGCTGCAGTGGAAGCACATGGGTGCTTGACATGACCGCTCACTGCACTAGCAATGGTCATAAGAAGTAAACAACCCCCATGGCCGGTGGTAAGGCTGGATTGCCATTGTTTCGATCCCCAGCCAACAACAATTAGATAAGGATGATGATACAAGGTCTTGTAAATGCTTGCAGTGCTGTTGCTGTGGCCTCATGATAAATGCAACAATTTGAATAGTAAGAGCAACAAAAACGATCCTAAAGCATCATCGATTGCAATAGTCCCTACAGTAGAATGGCAACATTGGGTGCCAGCAGCGGCAGTGACAATGACAACAAGACAACACTGACAAGAGAAGCTACATCCTAACGTCCGAACCCTAAACTGAAAACCCTCAAGAGCTAAAGCCCCTGAAGGAACCCTAAAAGTAGCCCCTAAAGGAACCCCTAAAAGCCCTCAACGGAACACCTAAGGTCGCCCTTAAAGGTCACTCCTCCCAGGCACATGCAGGAGACCTAGTTCGCTTCCGGAAGGAAAAAGAGAAAGGTCTGCATCAGTGTTTCCTTTCGGATTCGGCCTTGATGGGGCGAGAGCTGAATAGTTTGTATGACTCCCTGGTTCTTAGTAGGGAATGGGGGAATGGGCTATAGGGCTACAGGGACTATTATAAGGGTCAGACACGGTAAGTGCCTGACATAGGCACCCCGAATCAAGTTAGAGATTCTATCAGCCCTATGGAACGCATGGACATGTCGTACGCTGTAGCGGTTACCGGTTTCGGGTTCAATTTTCGCAGCAAGCGCAGCTCGAAGAGTAGATACTTACACTAGCAAAGCAACTGGACTTAGAATTTTGAACAGCAATACCAGTATGAACAGCATTTGGGGTGCAAGTCTTCCGGTTTTTTGACTTGGAAAAGGGCCTTGGGCCTTGAAACTCTCAGGCCCAAATCCCCGACTCTGAAGCCGCAACCCCAGATCAGAAACTGCAAGCCCCCACCCACACACACCTTCTGTTCTTGATATGGGAGTTTCCGAAAATTAGGGGTACCTTATTTTGGGGTTCTTGTAATAAGGATCCTACTATTTAGGGTACTATATTGGGTCCCCTATTTTCGGAAACTCCCATTTGGCTATTCCCAGAATATAACCCAACAGCTCGATAAGCCCCCCCCCCCCCGCGTATATCAGACTCTTAGAAAGATTTAGCCATTTCTTTGGCATATGAGGCTCCTGGCTTCGGCCATTGTGAAGCAAAGGGGGAATCCGGGTTGGGGTTTTTGTATCAGGGTTGGGGGTGTACCTACCCAGAGAGCCCAATACCCCTGACTTAAGGAATATACCTTAAATTATAAGGGGCTTCATATTATGATTTAAGCCATATTCCTTACTTAAGGGGTATTGGGCTCTCTGGGTACTTACTGTGTGGTTTGCGTGCAGAGATCCTTTCGTATTCTACGGGTTTGAGATTGCTTGGTTTTCAGGTTCGGCAAGTGGCCCCTGGCCCAGTCTTCCATGCAGTGTTCACTTCCGAGTGGTGGCTAGTAATCGTACTCGATCGGCAATTACTCGGTTTCCCGAATGCCTACTGGCACGACTCTCCCTGACCGCTCGCACCTTTTTGGAAACCCTAAACTCTAAATCCCAAACCCGAAGCCCGAAGCCCCACACCTTTTTGTCATTCAAAAAACTTTAAACCCGAACCCTAAACCCTAAACCCTAAACGCGAAACGGAAACTCCCAGGAAGCCGCCGAGCCCTCCCGCGTGCGCGCGGCGCCGGGCAGCGGGGGAAAGCCCCCGAGCGGTGGCAAGGCCGGGTCTCAGAAAAAGCTTTGAGGGGCTTTAAGGGGCCTTACTAGAACGGAATAGGGGGCTATACATATGAAGTGTTTAGGGTTTAGGGTTCAGGGTTAGGGGTCTAGGGTTTAGAATTCAGGGTTTAGGGTGTAGGGTCTCAGAAAAAGCTTTGAGGGGTTTACTGGGTTCTACATGAGGCTTCCTTTGGCGGATCTATAAGGGTTCCTTTAAAGGGTTTAGGATAAAAGGTGTATTTAAGTTACCATAAAATAGGGATGTATATCAAGTAATATGGGTTCTTATAAGGGTTCCTTTGAAGGGCCCTACTAGAAGGGGTCCTTTGAGGGGGCTACTATAAGGAGTTATCTATAAGAGTTGCTATAAGGGTTTAGGGGTTTAGGGTCGTAGAAAAAATATGAAGGGTTGAGGGTTCAGAATTTAGGGTTTAGAGTTCAGGGTTTAGAATTCAGGGTTTGGGGTTTCGAATTTTTAAGGTCTAGGATTGAAGGTCTAGAAGTTAGGGTTTCGAACTGGGCGTTTAGAATTAAGTGTTTAGGGTTTTAGAGTTTAGGGTTTGGAATTCAGGGTTTGGGGTTTCGAATTTCGGGTCTAGGATTTAGGTCTGGAAGTTAGGGTATAGAACTGGGCGAACTAGGGGTGTAGAAATACAGGTTTAGGGAGAAGGATTTAGTGTTCAAAGTTTAAGGATGCACTATTACCTTAAGAACGGCCTCCAGGTTGCAAGTTCAGGTGGTATTACTCATGGTGCTGCCTTATTTTGCCAGGTGTAGAGAGTTCTAGTCTGAGGATCCCTAAACCCTAAGCCCTAAACCCTTTAGAATGCAAATGTCGGAGACAAGGTTTCAGATTTGGCAGCAGAGTGCGGACACGGTTTAGGGTTCAGGGCAAAAATACCTCAAGCTACCATAGCCTATGTTTTTGTAGGTTCTTCGTATAAACCCTCACATGGAATTGTAGGGAAACTCCAGCTTCGGGGCTTCGTGCGTTGACCCCGAACACCTAGATTCTAGATTCTAGATCCACACTTAAGGGCCAACGAAGAATTGGCACGACAAACCCACTCAGCACCTACTTCTGAGGGGAGTGC
This sequence comes from Symbiodinium sp. clade A Y106, assembly GCA_003297005.1. NCBI lineage: Eukaryota > Dinophyceae > Suessiales > Symbiodiniaceae > Symbiodinium > Symbiodinium sp. clade A. The sequence continues at coordinate 49,823 of BGNK01001161.1, read as the reverse complement.
AAAACTCGAAGCAACTACAACCAACGCGCGCTTGGGTCAGCGTGCGGGAACGACGGAAGTGACCAGGCTCGCATGAGGCGCGTAAGGCGCGTAGGGCGAGGTTACGAGGAACCTTGCGGGCTATGAACCTGCGAAGAATGGGCAGCACAGGAAACCCTAAACGCTAAATCGTGGGTTCGGATACTTTTCATGCTCCACGCAGGTGAGCTTCGCAGGGTCGAGGCGTTTCGAGGGCTTTGGCCGAAAGTTTGGGGTTTAGTGGTTTAGGGTTTAGGGTGAAGTGGTTTGGGGGTTGAAGCTTACTGAGCAAGCCGGACTCTGTTTCTTAGATTTTTTTATCCTGAAACCCTAAACTCTAAACCCTAACCGTAGACCCTGAACCCTGAACCCTGATAAGTGGTCTGGGAATCTCTGAAACCCGACAGAAAGCAGGCTCCGCCTGTTTCCAAGAGCGCTCCCTCTGTCGTGCCCGTGGCTTCTGGGCCGTTCCCTGGTACAACACGGCAGCTTCCGGGGATCAGGGACAGCTACTTGGAGGTTCATGGGTACTTACAAGTAGGGTTATACGTCCCCTAATATGGGTTATAAATATAGTCACCCTACTTATAACCCTACTTATGAATATGCATGAACCTCCAAGTAGAAGCTTGGGGTTTCGAAATTCCGGGTTTCGGGGAACTGCAGGCCACGTAGGTTTTGGGGGCTGGTTAAGCCATTTCCGGGTTAAGGGCGCAGGGTTNGAACCTCCAAGTAGAAGCTTGGGGTTTCGAAATTCCGGGTTTCGGGGAACTGCAGGCCACGTAGGTTTTGGGGGCTGGTTAAGCCATTTCCGGGTTAAGGGCGCAGGGTTTGGCAATTGAGCATTAATGTCGTGGCGGGCCTTCTAGACCTTAAGCCTTTAAGCCTCAATGAAAGCGGGTTGTAAGTGGCAGACTTCAGGTCAATTCCGGGTAGACGTTGCCAATCCGTAAACCTTGACCCTCAACACTAGTTGACGGATCCTGAAGCCCCTTAATGCCTACCGATCCGGGAAGTTTCCCTCGTATGTCTCCGAATTCAGCCTGGGTTTAGGGTTTACTTGGAGGTTCATGGGTATTTATAAGTAGGGTTATAAGTAGGGTAACTATACTTATAACCCATATTAGGGGACTTATAACCCTACTTATAAGTACCCATGAACCTCCAAGTAGGGTTGAAGGTTTAGAGTCGTGTTCTGCAAATCCCTCAGGATTGTATAAACCCAGCTCCTGAAGTGTTGGAGGTCACGTACTTAGCTTCTTGATTCTTAATTCTTCCCGTCTTGAGTTCGTTTTGTCCTTAGTTAGTTAGTCCTGTTGTTGCCTCCCGAAGAACTCGGAAACCTGAGCACGCCGGCTCTGATATTGGGGCCCTATTGGCCTAAAGTGGATGCTATTTCATTCATCTAGGCTCCTTTTTATAGTCGTACTTTTATATCCCCAAACCCGACCACTGTTTTTCCTTAGGATTCCTTCAAGGGTTCCTGTAAGGGCGTTTATTGGACTTGTAAGGGTGTTGCAGAGGTTTGTTATTTCGGAGTAATTGCCAATATTTACGTACTCCTTAGGTTTCTTAATATGATGATAGTGCAAGGTACCCCCCAATGCCCTGCTCTTACTTACTAATGCCCCAAATAGTATCGTACTTGCACTGGCATGAACTTCCACATACTCGGGATGCGATAGCAGTCCTTGCTCTAAAGCCGCACGAAAACACCTCCCAAATTTTATCTGTTGCGTTCAGGATGACATGTTTCCCTCTCAATGTCGGATCCCTGAAAACTACAAAGCCACGAAGCGTAAATGTGGCTCTATTCAATCGGCCTCGCTACTCAGGGATTCAGTACTCGAAGACGTGTCAGCGTCATCGGAAGCTTGGGTAAGTGTCATGTGACAGTCATGTGCTTGGCGACACAGTTGGGCAGAGCGGGCCGCCTTCGAGCGTCAATCCTCCCGCAGCTTGGCGGTCCAGTGCACACACAGTCCTTTTGGCATGAGCTTCAAGAGACTCCGATGCCAGTGGGCTAACTGGAGATGACGGATCCGAGCAGCTTTCTAATGCAGCTCAAGGGTACGGAGCCGTGAGCATCAGGAGCAGGCGGCTCAGCACAAGGTCCCAACACCTTCACCTTCCAGAACCATACTGTAAACAACAACCACATATCAAAAGCAGCCTCACACTCTTCAATTCCAAAACCTAAGAAAACCCTAAACCCTAAACCCCTGAACCCTAAACCCTAAGCCCTAAACCCTAAACCCCAAAACCTAAACCCCTGAAGCCCTAAACTCGAAACCAAAAACCATTCTTCCTAAAAAAACCCAACTTAAAGCCGCCTCACTGAGGCCTAAGAAAGCGCCATCTCCCACGCCGAAGAAGGCCAGCTGTGTCCGTTTAATTTTAGGGGTTTTAGGGTGTTTTAGGGGTTTTAGGGGTTTTAGGGGTTTTAGGGTGTTTTAGGGTGTTTTAGGGGTTTTAGGATGTTTTAGGGTTTTTTTTGGGTTCAGAGTTTCGGTTTTCAGGGTTTTAAGGGAGGTATTTTTGGGTTTTAGGGTCGATGGCGGTTTAATGGAATTTCGGTTGCAAGGCATAAGTCTGGCGGCGCGGAGTGTAGCAGGGCCTAGCTGTTGGAGGGTCTTTGGGGGGGTTTCAAGGAAGGCCCAATCAGGGTTTCGGGTCTGGGCTATGCCAGAAGACAGAGCCCTAAATTCCTTTAAACCTGGCGCCTAACCTTAAGCCCTAAACACCTGAGAAAGTATCAAGACTGTAAAACTGAAGCAGCCAATGTGGTTTTCCGAGAAGGACCGTCCGGCAGAGTGCTTTTCAGATAGGGGCTTTCATGACTCGAATGGGGTCTTGTGGTTTACTACAGTTTACTTGTATGGCGGCATGGCAATTCCACTCCGAATCTTGAAGACCCCCTTATATGCTATGTTCCTGATATCCCGCACCGTGCTAGAAGCCCAGCCCGCGAAAAGAACTACGCATGCAGCTTGAGGGTTGATTGTGGTGGTATACTAAGGATCCTACTATTTAGGATACTATATTAGGGTCCCCTATTTTCGGGAACTCCCAATTGAATCCCATACCAAATACATCATGCTTCTCAGGTAGTCAGGTTCAGAGTGTCATGGTGGACGGCAACTACGAACAGAACACAGACGCTATAGACTGCATAAATCCTAACCCGCCAAATCCCCCCGAACCCCAAACCCTAAACCCTAAACCTTAAACCCTAAACCCTAAACCCTAAACCCAAAACCCCAAACCCTAAACCCAAAACCGTTTCGGAATCCCAAGCGTTTTCCAGGAGACTTTAGAGCCTCAAACAACGCCTCGAAGGCTTCGAGCGCTTGCTCTTCGCCCACGCCCGGCGATGCCCAGCACTTAAACTATCGAAGGGGGCCTCGCGCCCGAACCTCTATACCCCGAACCCAAAACCCAACCCTTTTAGGGTTTAGGGTTTAGGGTTTCTGAAAGTTCCTTTTCAAGGGGTCTGCAAGGGTTATATACCAGAAGGCTTCCGTAAAAAGGGTGGGGCCTGAAAGTCGGGGTTCGGTTTGCTGGGGTTTTGGGTATGCTTTTTCCTCAACCCTGATTTGCAAATATAAAAACCCAAACCCCAGATACTAAACCCCAAGCCTATCTCGCCAGCAGTTCAGGACCCAGAACCCCCAAAGTTCCCAGACACCGCGCCAAAGACAGACAGCAAATCCTCGAGGCTTAGGGCCCCCAGCCGCCACCCAACAACCTTAACCCTAAACCCCAAACCCTTAACCCCTAAACCCCTCCGCCCCAAACCCTTATCCCCTAAACCCCTAAACCCCAGACTCTAAACCCAAAACCCCAAACCCAAAAGTCTTCGCTGAGGGCTCGACGACCGCCACCGCGGAGCCCGAAGCGGCCCGAGCTTCGCGAGCGGCGGAGAACGCGTACGCGGAGCCTGGGTAAAGCTAGGCGACTGGCACCATGCATGCCGACCCCTCGGGCACCCCCACGGAGTGGTGTAAAGGTAGAAACCCTAAACTCGAGGGTTTTGCTGGCATGTCCTGTCGGCAAGGGTTGCACCCCCTGCTGCCGGCTGCCCTGCCTCGTGCCCTGCCCTGCTGCCCTGCTGCTGCTATCCTGCTGCCCTGCTGTTCTTTACTGCCCGCTGCTGCCCTTCACTTCGAGCAACCCTTACAGATGCGAGGGGCAAGTTGTTTGTTGGAAACTCATACCTATCGTCGAGCGGCCGGCACAGGCCGCGAGGACCCACAACGCGACACCAATCCAACTCAGCTGTGGTTTCCTGTGAAATGTAGTTGTTTATGTGTCGAGCTGCGAAAGGAAGCAAACAGCAAGAAAGCCAACCCTTGAGGGGGGTTTGGGGGGTGAACCCTAAACCCTAATTGAAAATAGTTGGGGTGGTTGGGGCGGGACTACATGCTGACACAATCGCGCGATAAGTGGGTGCGCCTCTATTCCTAAAGTAAAAGGCGCACCCACCACGCGCATACTGTTACACACCCTAAACCCAAAACCCGAAGCCCAAAACCCTAAACCCTAAACCCTAAACCACCTAGAGCCCCAAAGGCCACGCCCAGCCACCGGCCGTCTTCCGGGCCGCCGAAGGCTGGGCGTGCTCTGTTCAATTTTTTGTGGGAGGTTTAGGGTCGTTAGGGTTTAGGGTTTCCGGTTTAAGGGTTTGGGGTTGAGGGGGTTCAGGGTTTAGGGTTTCCGGGTTTAGGGTTTGGGGTTTAGGGGTTAAGGGTTTGGGGTTTAGGGCCTTCAGGGTTTAGGGTTTCCGGGTTTAGGGTTCGGGGTTTAGGGGTTAGTTTGGGGTAGGGTTGTAGGGTTTCCGGGTGTAGGGTTTGGGGTTTGGGCGAGGGGTTTAGTTAGGAATTGGGGTTTGGGGCCTGGGGCTTTAATACTTCGACCATCCTCTTAAACAAGTCGCTGTTAAAATATGCAATATAAGGGGCCTTAATAATTACCTCTACTATTTTGGGGGCCTGCCCCAAAACCCTATTCTAAGTAGTACGGCCCCTATATGAATCGCCGTGGTTCGGAGCAGGAGGGCCGGTGAAGACTTCGTCTTTTTTCCGTTTTCCGCTTTAGGGTCCAGGGCTTCGGGCCTGGGGGCAGGGTCCATTTTTCATGTTGTGGGATGATTAGATCGTCGTCACGTGATATGGGTCTGTGACGGGGGAATAGGGGTCTATGGTTTAGGGGTTCAGGGTTCAAGGCTTCAGGTTTCGGGAAGAATGTTGCGAATAGACCCCAAGAATGCATCGTTGTCTCAACGTGATCAGCGACCCGAATTACAGTATATTATATGGAACTTTGTTTTCTGTTGTGCACGTTCCCGGGATAGGGCTGAAAAGCAACAACCTTAACCCCCCCTGACCCCGAGCGCTAAACCCTCAATGGCCCTAAACCCTACAGCTTTAAAGCTCTAGATCCTACCCTTATGGCCTTCCGATGGTGACACAAGGGGAAGCAGTCGGATATAGGTGTTCAAAAAACTCTAATTCGATCTTACTGAACTTGGGGTTAGAGTTTGTAGTCGAGCGTTGAGGGTGCAATGCTTTTGGGGGACCCCAAATCCCCAGACCCCGATCCGAAAACTGAAATCCGATGCCGCAGCTTACCCTGAGACTTTCTAGCCCTAAATAACCATAAAGCCTACAGCTTTAAAGCTTTGTAGATCCTACCCTCATGGCCTTCCGATGTTGCAGCTTGAGGCAAAGTTCGGCGGTGGCGTGCCAACCCCTCGCAAGGACCCGTCCGATGTTGGGATTCGGGGAAGCCCTCGACTGTTGAAACCTACAAACAGAGAGGCTCACTGACTGATGTTCATGCTTAGTACATTATAGTATATACTAGATTATAGTAGAGTATAGTATAGTATATTACAGTACTGCTTTTTGCTCGTTCTGCGCAGTTCTTTTTTCCCAAGCACGGCTGGGGTTGGAGGGATGCAGAACCTGTTTTTGTCTGCGTTGCATGGACGCATCTGGCATATCAGCCTAAACCCTGGACACTAAGCCATCATCACCCTACACCAAAAATCCTCGAGAACGCTTTCCAACCGCCCATCACTTGCCACAGCCGCGGCTGCTTCCGACGCGAACAAATCCGGTTTCATCCTCAACCCAGTAGCTCGAATCATTTCAATCCAAAACCCTATGCTCGGAATCATCCGTTGTTGCTGTAAGTACTTGCTATCATTTCACCAGGAGTCACTGTTGCTGCTACTGCTACCAATAATGCCCATCATGCTTCATGACTCGCCAGACGAAGAACATGATGATTGCACCTGCAATTACAAGTGGGCTACCATTGCCACGATGATGACAAGCACAAAGGCACAGATGTGGAAAGCCCCAGTATCTCCCCTACTGCAGGCTTGTTTTCCGACACAATTACCTTCTCATCGCAGCAGAGTATTGCATATGTTTGCAGCCTAGCAGGTTATAATTATAGCCAAGAATCAGCAGTTTCCACAAAAGATGGGGGCCCCTCTCAGACTGTAGTTACTCTAAGGGTTAGTATATGGATTTTGATAACTAAGATCGGGTTTGGGAGTAGCATATATTGCATGGGGACTAGAAGGGACGTAATTTCTGATTTTTCCGACCTATTAGTGGGGTGTACGCGAACGGTCCGGCGAATCCCCTGGAATCAGCCTTTAACCCTTAAGCCCCACACCCTACCTTAAACCCTAAACCCTAAACCCTAAAGCCTAAACCCCTAAACCTTAAACCCTAAACCCTTAACCCTTAACCCCAAACAAAAACCTTAAACACTGGAAGCCGAAATCATAAGATTCAGGGCCCGGCGGGGAGAGACACGCCCAGCCCCAACCCCAGCTTGCAGGAAGCTGCCTTTTGGGGGGCTTGAAGAATCAGAACTGAGTTTGGGGTGTATTAGGGGTTTAGGGGTTTAGGGTTTAGGGTTAAGAGGGTTCGGGTTTAGGGTTTAGGGTATATTATATTGAGACTGGCTTTAGGCAAAGAATGCAACAAGGCAGCTAGGCCAATAGCATCATGTACATCTGCATGTGGTGCCGAAGTGCCTGTCCTTCTGCACAGGTCTACTTATTAATTATTCTACTATTCAACAATACTCTGGGAGGTTGTACCTGTGTACAATAATGATGCCCAGTGAATGCTTGTTGCTGGTGTGTGTGTGTTTTTGGCCTAAAGATAGCAGCCTATGTGTGGGTGCGCGCGTCATGAAGTGTTTGGTTGCGTCTCATGTTCACGTGTCGCTGTGCGTGAATGCACACTCACATGCATATGCCTGTGTGGGCCTTATGTGGGTATGCATTATACGGTATGCATGCAGGAGTCCATCCGCACGTAGATACGTATGTATTGTGTATGCCCGAAATCTACATTCAGACACATACTTGCACATGAGTATACATGTTACATATATCTGTATGTACATATGTATGTACACACACATACATATATATGTCTATGCAGATGTATGTATGTATGTACATCATTACAACCGTGCCATGTAATGTCCAACACATAATAACTGCGACAGCAAAGATACCGATGCAAGGCATTATACAAGAAGGGTTTCAGGGTTTAGGGCAAAGTAGAGTTAACTGCGGAGGGTTTGTATGAGGACAACGCAGAACAGGTGCACTGAGTTTAGGGGGTCCTTCACTGGCACTTGCAACCCTAAGCCTCCAAATCCTGAACCTCAAACCACAAATCCCAAAGCCTAAGAAAAACCTAAACCCTAAACCCGAAACCCTAAACCCTAAACCCTAAACCCTAAACCCGAAACCCTAAACCCTAAACCCTAAACCCTAAACCCTAAACCAAAAAAACCCTAAACCCCAGACCACAGCCTTGAGCCACCCGAAGCTCCTGATGAGGCGATGACAAGATGTACGTGGGAGCCGCGGCCTCATCGGGGCGCTTTGGGTGTCGGAAATGAGGTTGAGGGTTTTTAGGGTTTTTTTTAGGGTTCTTAGGGTTTTTAGGGTTTTGAGGGTTTTTAGGGTTTTTAGGGTTTTTAGGGGTTTTAGGGTTCTTAGGGTTCTTAGGGTTGTTTAGGGTTTTTAGGGTTTTTAGGGTTTTTAGGGTTCTTAGGGTTCTTAGGGTTCTTAGGGTTTTTAGGGTTCTTAGGGTTCTTAGGGTTCTTAGGGTTGTTTAGGGTTTTTAGGGTTCTTAGGGTTTTTAGGGTTCTTGGGGTTTTTAGGGTTTTTAGGGTTTAGGGTTTAGGGGTTTAGGGGTTTAGGGTTTAGGGGTTCACGGTTTAGGGTTAGGGTTATGGCTTAGGGTGTAGAGGGTTTGGGTTTGGTTGTTGGGTTTCGGGTCAGGGGTTCAGGGGTTTTAGGGTGTGTGATAAGCCGAGACGACAAAGGAGCATTGACAGGACGCAAATGCAACCGGTAACGTAGTACGGTAGCGACAGTCATGGCACATGCGCCATTGGCTGTCCAGCCCTAAGCCCTAAACCCTGAACCCCAAACCCTGAAATCTAAACCATAGAACCCTAAACCCCGAGCCCTGAACCCTAAACCGTAAAGCCGCAGCAAGAAGATCCCTGCAGGATCGCGTGAAACTCAAAGGACCGCCAGTTCGCTTTGGCGAGGCATGGCTTTGGGCTTTGGCTGTAGCGGTTCGGGTTGCTTTAAAGGTTCCCCAAGAACTCCTTTAAAGGTTCCCCAACCCAGAGAGCCCAATACCCCTTAATTAAGGAATATGTCTTAAATCATAATATGAAGCCCCTTAAAGGGATTGGGGGCTCTCTGGGAAGAACTCCTTTACGGGTTCTATGCGGTACCTGTGAGGGTTTTTAGGGTTTCAGGGATTGTTGGTTTAGGGTTTAGGGTTACGTTTACTTGAATAGGGCTACTGTAAGGGCTTTGGGCTCAATGGCTTTTAAGGTTCTAGGGTTTAGGATTGGGGTTTTGGGAATTAGGGTATGTGAGGTTTAGGGTTTGGTTTTAACCCTAAACCCTAAACCCTGAAGGCCCTAAACCCCAAACCCTAATCCCGGAAACCCTAAACCCTAAACCCAGTTTAGGATTTAGGATCGAGGACTTGGGGTTCGGATTGCAGGTTTAGGGTTTGGGATTTCCAGGACCCGCCCAAGTACCCTTTAAAGGGCTCCAATATTTCTCACTAAGAGGTAAGTAGGGGCTACAATAAAGGGTAGTTGGGGGGTCTAGGTTAGGGTTAAAGTTTGGGTTCAGGGTTTGGGGCTCAGATAACTCAGATGTAGGGTTCGGTGCTTTGCTGGGCGATTGCAAGGGCTTACGTTCCGTGTGTACACTGTCATCTGGTTTTTAAAATCTACCTTAACCTACCAAACCCTACTTTTTTGTCGGTTCTGATTATAAACCCTAATATGGAATTTATAGGGACCCGACAAAAAGTAGGTTCTGCTGGGTTAAGGTAGGGTTTGGTGTTACTTGGTGGACATGTCGGATCAGGGTCAGCGGAGACAGTGTCAAGAAGCATCTCCATAAGAAACGCTCGAGTAGCTGTGCAAGTAGCGGTGATTTTTAATACATGCTGTCTGTATTGAGAGCCGCAGTCACCACATTACGGAAACGAGGGTCATGCAACTGGAGGTTAGCTCGGCGGTTTTTCAACGACTGGCCTGGGTTATAGGAATGGAAACTTCTGGCGGCCAACCGTAGCGTTTGGATGTAGAGCTCGGAGGTACGATGCCGAAACGGAGCATCTAACTCGACTTCTTGGATATTTATCTGGCTTTTCGCAGGGAGATGAGGCAGAATCAGGCGCAGGATTGTCGGAGCTGCTTTCTAAAACTGCTTTCCATATGTGAAGATGACGCCGAAAGCCTATGTTATTGCCAAACTCTGGTATCTCATGCTGAGCCTATTCGTCGGTCAGGAATTTGATGTTCGGGAAGCGCTGCTTCCAGCACCGCTGTCAGTCTGCCCTACTTCTATATGCACTTCTACTATTGCCTACTCAACCCTAAACCCTAAACCCTGAACCCTAAAGCCCTCAAAACCCTAAAAACCCTAAACCCTAAAATCTAAACCCTAAACCCCTGAAACCTAAATTTTTCCTGCATGAGCGTTTTCAGCCATTTCCAGTCAACCCCAAAGAGCTGGTCGGCAAAAACTGCCACGGCGAGAGGGTTTACTTGGAGGTTCATGGGTAGTTATAAGTGGGGTTATAAGTCCCCTGATATGGGTTATAAGTATAGTTACCCTACTTGTAACCCTACTTATAAGTACCCATAAACCTCCAAGTAAGGTTCCAAAATCAGGTTTCTATGAGGCTTCAGTGAGGGTTTAGGCTTCCTTTGAAGGTTCCTCAAGCTTCTACAAGTGTTTAGGTTTGGCCTTGAGGGCTCTAGGGGTTGAGGGTGCATGCTTTAGGGTTTTATTTAGGGTTTAGGGTTTAGGGGGTTTAAGGATTTAGGATTTGTGCTTTGAAGTTTGGTGGCTGTGGGTTCAGGGTTCAGGACGGCCTGAGGAGGTCATTCAACTCTACCACATAACCATTCAGAAGCGTACAGTGCAGTCTTACGCTCAAGTCTGCACCCTTCGCAGCTCTACCGAAAGCCCGAAAGCGTTTTTTTGCACATCCAGCTCAGCCCCTTTTTGTGCTAATCCACGGTGGGTCTTCACTTCGTGCTGTGGGCTAACGGATCCATCGACGCCATGTCCTCCACTTTGGTGCACGTCAGCGATGATGCCATGCGGACCATCCAGAGTCTCCAGGCCGGGATCTGGGAGTTCAAAGGTTTAAGGTTTAATATAGGGCCTTAATAATTACCGATACTATGTTGGGGGTTCCCTATTAGAATATACCCCAAAACCCTATTCTAACTATATGACCCTCCTAGGGTTCCTGTTTTGGGGCCTGCGCCTTGTTTTGTGGCTCACAGGGAAGAACAGCGCAGGCCCCAGGGGAGGTTTCACAAAGAGATTTCTGCTTTAAACTGGACCCCTTCACTCCAAAAAGTCCAAAGGCCGCTAACTAACCGTCAAGGTTTGTTTGTCTAGGTGCCCCAGTAGTACCCTTTTACCCTTTTTCTTTTTGGGTTCCCTTATTAAGACCGAATAGTAGGAAAAAGGGTACCCTGATTTTTATGCGGCTACAGGGGAACCTAGTTGTGGATCAGAGTGTAGGGTTTCAGGAGTTGTGAATGACTTTGAAGGCGTGGGCGCCTGCGTCATCAGGCCACTGTCCCCTATCGAAGTCTACAGCAGTCTAATCTTAATGTGGTGGCGTGTTTAATCCGGTGAGCCTCTTTAATGCGTTTTTTTCCTTATTCGAGCCCGCACCAAAAAAACGGGTGGCCTAATTAATGCGGTTTTTTTGGTTGGAGGATTTTCTGTACTTCTGTTCTACTACTGTCCTACTACTGTACTACTACTGTACTACTAGTGTACTACTGCCTGCACAGTACCAGGCCTCAGACGTGGTCGATTGTGGAGGGGAGTGTAGGTTGGAGGCGAAAGTCTTCAAAATGAAGGGCTTTTTAGTCTTGGTAGTTATTTTGGAGTGATCGGGGCTTTGGTTTCCAGCTTTTGGTCATCCCCAAACCCCGCTAAACAGCTCCATGTACTCCTAAACCCTCGTACTGTACTGTACTGTACTGCTACTGTACTACTACTGTACTACTACTGTACTACTACTGTACTACTATTGTACTACTACTGTACTACTATTGTACTACTACCGTGCCACTACTGCTACTGTATTACTGCACTACTACTGTACTATTACTGTACTATTATACTGTACTATTACTGTACTACTACTGTACCACTACTGTACCGTACCAGGCCTCAGACGTGGTCGATTGTGGAGGGGAGTGAGGTTGGAGGCAAAAGTCTTCAAAATGAAGGGTTTTTAGTCTTGGTAGATATCTTGGAGTGATCGGGGCTTGGTTTCGAGCTTTTGGTGATCCCCAGACCCCGACCGAAGCATTCACGCAGAACCGCAGACCCTCCACTTAAGCCAGCCCCCAAACCGCGGGACCCCCCAATTCCTTTCTAAGTTAATCAAAGCCACCCAGACCCTGAGCCACCGGAACCCCGGTGCAGAGGGTCACGGACACCAGACTATTCAAGCCAAAAGTTTTGGTCGAGGGGGGGGGGGGCCCGTACTATTCAAACCACCACATTACCCACTGTGTCTACAACTCACGCAGCCCAAAGGGTTCAGGGTTCCCTTAAAGGGGTTATGATACGGCTACATCTTAAACTATAGAGGGATCCTGTGACGTAGTTTAGTGTACATCCTTCAGTTGAGGCCCTTATCAACCATTGCACCCCCTAGAAAACCCCCTAGAAACGCCTAAAACCCAAAACCCTATACCACAAGGCCCGAATCTAGCCACCGTTATAGTAACCCTTTTTGAACCCTTAAAGGAACCTTCTTAAGGGCTTTTAGGGCTTCCTGGCACGCCACAGGCCAAGTTGCGGCGAGCCTCGCAGCAGGCGTGGGCTTTGCCTCCTTGAGCATATGCCTTCAAAACGAGCTTATGACTGAATCATTAGGATGGGGTTCCTGAAGGGTTTCTTTACGGTGGTACCTACAAGGGCTTTAGGGTTTCCGGGATTGAGGGTGTAGGGCTAAGGGATATAGGGTTTAGGCTTTAGAATTTGGTTCTAGGGCTTGTGGAAAGAACTTGACTTTACTCGGGTGGTATGAGGGCTATAGTGCGGTCATGTATAATGTTTATTTGAAGTTGCTCCATCAACACAAACCCAAAGCCCACAAAGCAACAACCACAGGCGTCAACCCCGAACCCTGAACCCCCAAACTGTTCTATTGCCAAAGTTTCATTACTTAACCGTTGGCCTCTGAAAGGCCCCACAACCGGTTCTAAATTTCGGCCTCTAGATTATGCCCCAGCATCCCAAACCAAGCCCTGTACGCCCGAAATCCCGGCCCTAAACGCGAAACCTGAATCCTAAAGCCACAAACCCTCGGCCTCATCTTCAAGCGGTCAGTCAAACGACGAATCATCGGAAGGAAGAAGAGCATGCAATCATGAAATCACGTAAGAGCTGCAAAAGACTCACGGCAAAAACAGCTTAACTCTTAAGAATACAAGCGGAAAGCTCTACCCTTTTGCCTAAACCATCCTAAGCCGCCCTAAACCCTGAAGCCTCAGCCTATCCCAACAGCCATACCGAACCTCTGCATCCCTTCAAAGAAACCCTATTTTAGTGTTTAAGGCCCCTATAATACAAACACATAGGGCCCTAAACCTCAAGTGTAATCCCCTAAAACCACATGTTCTCATATAACCCCCAAAACCCTCCCTCTTATTTCGCCCAAACGCAAAATTCTAAAACCCAGACCCCAGGCTAAAACGAACCCAAAGCCTTCCCCCCAAAAAAGGCCCCTAAACTTATTGGCTGTGAACTCAACTTTTCAACTTTTCGGGTTCTTATGAGGTAGTCGATTCTGAAAGTTTCAACTTTTGCTTCCTTGGGTTTTGGGCCAGTGAGTAAACCCTTCACCCTAAACCCTACCTGCCCTCAACCCTAAGTCAATAACCCCAATACCCTAAACCCGAAACCCTAGAAACCCCACAAGCCCATAAACCCTATAAGCCCCATAAGCCCTATAAGCCCTATAACACCCTTGTTTGGGCGAGGTCACAGCTTCGAAGCAGAATCTCCGAAGCTTCGAGGCCCGGAGTCTGCAGCGCTTCTCGGGGTTCCTTTCTGGGCTCCTTGCAGGGTTCCTTTGAGGGTTCCCTTAAGGGTTCCTTTAGGACTTCCTTAAAGGTTTCCTTCTTGAAGGGTTTTCGACTTTGTTGAAGGTTCCTGAAGGGTTTCTTCTTGAAGTCTTCCTTTAAGGGCTCCTGGTCCCGTTCCGGGCCTTGGGATTTGGGTGAGGGTTTAGTGTTTGGGATCATATAAACCCTAAAGCCTAAACCGGTTTTTGTCCAGTTTCGAACTTAGGGTTTGTGGTCTGGGATTTGGGAGTTCAGGGGATCAGGGTTTTGGGGCTCCCAGACCTTCCAAAATCCTTTAATTAAGGAATATGTATACCTTAATTCATATTTTAGGGTTCTTATTGTGAACTAAGGTATATTCCCTAATTCATATTTTAGGGTTCTTGTTATAAATTAAGGTGTATTCCTTAGTTGACGGATTTGGGAAGGTCTGGGTTTAGGTTCTAGTTTAGGGTCCGGGTTGTCGGGTTCGGGGTTCGAAGGGTGCCTGTAGACTTATGGGTCTTCCCCAAAGAACCCAAAAGCTCTGCATGAGGGTATTGTCAAGACGGAACACGAGTGGTAATCCACAAGTGTAGTAGGTTCTCTCTTGATTGAGAAGTTTGGGGGTTCCTCATTATAGTTCTAGTATAATCCTAAACCCTAAAGAACCTACCTTTTTAGGGTTCCCTAATATGATTTCTTGATTGAGAAGGAGAAAAGTTATGAGGTTTAAACGATTGCCGAGAAGAGCCCGGCCCTGCACTTCGGGTTTCGGGCCAAAGCTTGTCCTTTGGGTTAGGGTTTCGACTTTAGGGGATCAGTGTTGTCGTGGGGTGGGGCGTTTTTTTTTAAGAATTCTTTTTTTAATTACTTATTTCTGTTTTCAGAATTTAGGGTTGCAGGTGCATTGTTGAAGGGTTTCGTGGTTTGTGGATTATTCGGAGTTTCCTGTTTTGAAGTTTGAGGTTTGAGGTCTGTAGGTGTGGGGTTTGCTGCAAGTTGAGCCTACAAACCTCAAGGGAGTGGGTTTGGGTTTATGATAGAAAAAACCCTGAATAGGCTCTGTGTGCACCACTCTATCCTCATACTAGCTACCTTAAACAACCAAACCCTACTTTTTTGTAGGTTCTTACTATAAACCCTAATATGCAATGTCTAGGGACCCTACAAAAAAGTAGGTTTTGGACCCTAAACCCTAAACCCTAGACCCTCGTTTGTAGCACTAAAGTGATGGAGCCCAACACGCCTCGGTCCCAGGCACAGAAGCAGGCGTTGTTGCGAGCTCAAAAGCAGCAGATGTCGAAGCAACAGGCCGGATCTTCGCGTTTTTAGGGCTTAGGGTTCGGAGTTGAGGTTCAGGGTTTCAGGGTTCCGGGTTGGGGTTCAGGCTTCGGGGTTGAGGGTTTCAGGCTTCAGGGTTGAAGTTTCTGTCCGAGTTTCCGTAGTGTCTCAGATCTTCGGGCTTTCTTTTTGGGTTGCCTGCAAGTATAGTTTAGGGTTTAGGGTTTAGGGTTTAGGGTTTAGGGGTTTAGGGTTTAGGGTTTAGGAATCGGTTCTTGGCTTTTTAGCTCAGGGCATCGCAGCTTGATCGAACTGTTCTCTGGCCTAAAGCCTAAACCCTAAACCCCAAACCCCAAGCCCCAACCTTCACAGGAGACAGCGGCGAGACTGCAGCGGGCTTTCTCCGAGCGTGAGCAGGAACCTGGTCTTTGTTATTTAAGGGAGTTTCCGAAAATTAGGGGTACCTTAGGGTTCCGTTAAAGGGGTCCTTAAAGGGATCTATAAGGGTTCTATAAAGGGTTTAGGGTTTAGAGTTTCCGAAAATTCGGGGTACCTTATTTTGGGGTCCTTGTAATTGGGATCCTACTATTTAGGGTACTATATTAGGGTCCCCTATGTTCGGAAACTCCCATTTTTTGGGGCCTCGGTGCCCGGAGGCACAGAGGCTTCAACCCCAAACCTCGAAGCCATCTGAAGCCTAAGCTTAACCCTAACGCTTAAACCATAAACCCTAAACCCCTTAAGTGCTAAAGCCTAGAGCCTAACCAAAGCCACAGGCGCAGAGGTGCAAGCGGCTTAGGGTGTAACTTTTAGGGCTCAGAGTTTAAAATCTCGCAGCCCGAAACTTTTTGAACCCTGAAGGGTTTAGGGTTCCAGGGTTTAGGGATCGACTTCAACAATTCATGGCCCATTATGGAAACCCGTGACCACTTCGATATCTTGAGAACCACGGACACAGCCCTAGCCAAGACCTCTAGACCCGGAGAAATACCGGAGTCTCAGCAACAACCAATCCTATGCCGGTGCATTTCTTAGCATCCTTATCTACATTGGGCCGCTATAGTACAGTAATATAGGGGCCTTAATAATTAGATACGGGTTTGGAGGGATATTATGCTATAACTATAGTAATAAGGAACCCCCGAAACCCTATTCTAATCATGAAGGCCCCTACATTACATAGGTGTTCGTCTGCAGGGTCCCGGGCTTTGGGCACAGTGCCCAGCTCTTGGCGAAATCCCTAAATCTTAAGGCGCCGCAGCCTGAGGACCACACCCCAAACCGTGCACCCTATACCGTAAGGACCAGAAATACACCGAGCAGCTGCTCATGGAGCTGAAGTCGTACCAGCTCCTCGCACGGATGTGGAGCCTCAAATTGCGAACAACCACAAACCTGACGCCTAATGCCCTCATCCTGACGTCTAAAGCCCGGCAGCGATACCGCCCGAAGCTGTAAGATACACAGACCCCTGTATCTGGTAACCCTAAACCCTAAACCTTTGATTGCGGTCCCGGGTAGGATCTGCAGGACGGGACGCCAGTCTTATAGTTACCTGCAAAGGGAGCCTGTCTAGAGAGCTCCATGATCAAAAACCTATACCCCTTTTTTTAAGAGCCTCAACACCCAAGACCCATACCCTAAACCATCCTGAACCCTAAACCATCCTGAACCCTGAACCATCCTGAACCCTAAACCATCCTGAACCCTGAACCATCCTGAACCCTAAACCCCAAACCCCAACCCCCTAACCCCTAAACCCTAACCCCCGAACCCGCGATCTGATACGCTAAGCCGGGACATCTACCCTAGCTATGAAGGCACCTTTTGCTTCGAACCCTTTAAGAACCTGAAGGTTTAGGGTTTAGGGTTTAAGGTATAAGGAACCCTATTCCAGGTATAAAGACAGAAATGCGAAATCCAGTAAAGCATTCCCCAGCCCTGCACGCTACCCCAAATCTAAATACCCTAAACCTTGAACCCTAAACCCCTAAACCCCGAAACCCCGAAACCCCAAAACCCTAAACCCCAAAACCCTAAACCCCAAAACCCTAAACCCTAAACCCTAAACCCTAAGCCCTAAACTCTAAACCTTAAACCCTGAACCCTAGACCCTTAAACCATAAAAGCTAAACCTTAAGCCCTACTCGAGGTCAGAGCTGTCAGCCGCAGAGGAGCGCGAGGCAGACGAACCTGTTTGGGAGTCTAGGAATTCAGTAGTTTCGGAGTTAGGAGTGTAGGAATTTAGGAGTTTCGGATTTTGGGTATAGGAGTTTAGGATTTAGGGTATACGAGTTTAGGATTTATGGTTTCGGAGTTTAGGATTTAGGGCTTAGGAGTTTAGGATTTAGGGTACAGGAGTTCAGGATTTAGAGATTAGGAGTTTAGGATTTAGAGATTAGGAGTTTAGGATGTAGAGTTTAGGAGTTTAGGGTTTACAGTTTAGGAGTGAAGGGTTTCGAGTTTCGAGTTTAGGCTTTCAGAATTTAGGGTTCCCAGCTGGAGCACCCAGGTGTTAAAAGGGGCTTGATTCGGTGCCAGTGACCCTCAAGCCTTGCACACAATACCCAGACCCCCGAGAGGATCCAAAAAGTAGATCCCTTAATGGGGGTTTCCGATAAAGTATCCTTAGTAGTATAGGGCCCCAAATTAGGGGATCTACTTTCTAGATCCTCCCGGGGGTCTGGGTAATTATGCCTCACGACTCCATTTTTGAGTAACTGGGATCCGACTGGCTATAGCAGCCTGAATACTTGGAGGTTCATGGGTAGTGATAACCCATATTAGGGGACTTATAACCCCACTTATAACTACCCCTGAACCTCCAAGTAATGATGGGTATAATCATGCCCGGGTGGGTTCAACTCTAGTTTATTATACATCAAAGTCCTTCGGAAGGTCTGTCTCAAGCATGTAGGGTTTAGAGTTTAAGGATAAGGGCTTGGGGGCGTGAGGTCGAGGGCCTTGGGTCTAAAGCCCAGGGTATGCGGCTTGGAGTTCATACTTCGTGGTTTAGGGGTTTAGGGTTTAGGGTCTTCAGTACAACCTTCATGCTTGAGGGTTTGAGAGTTGGTGTTTGTGGTTCAGGGTACGGGGCACGACCTCGACCCTGAGCCCTAATCCGTACCCAGACCTTCCAAAACCCCTTAATTAAGGAATATGCCTTAAATCATATTAGGGATCCTACCATAATTTAAGGTATATTCCTTAATTAAGGGGTTTTGGAAGGTCTGGGTAGCTGATCGAAGTTACTTGGGTCTACGCTCGGCTTGCACATTGCACTCCTGTTCGGGCACAGACTCAGACTGCCGAACACAGAGGCTGGACGACTCTGCATGGTCGAACTGTTGCAGTACAGGTGGTACAGGTGTGCACGAACCAGGCGACGTCCACAGGTCAGCGGTAATGGATCACATCATGTGATACATGCCGCTGCAGCTTGCAGGTGTGCAGGGTGATGGTGCCCCACCCCCTGCATTGCCGCCAGCTCCCCACTCCGACAAGAGTTTCGGAGGTCGGCATGTAAAATTGTTCCAAACAACTCTAGCTTCCGCCATGAGAATGGCTCGAGGCTCCACAAATGTGTCTTGCACATAGGCTGCCTAATATCAGGTCACGCTTCACCGCTTTCCTGTTGAGGGGGTCCGTTTGGGAGCCGGTGTTTCCCTCGACTTGATTTTCAGGGCAGCACAGGAACTGTTGCGCCCTAAGCCCCGCAGCCACCGCAAGGCCAAGGGAAGGAGGCGCTGTGATTGCCGAGGTCTGCAATGCAAGAACCCAGACCTTCCAAAACCCCTTAATTAAGGAATATACCTTAAATCATATTAGGGATCCTACCATAATTTAAGGTATATTCCTTAATTAAGGGGTTTTGGAAGGTCTGGGAACAGCTGCACAACCATACATAACACGATGGTAAAACCAACTAACACATAGGCCCTTCATAGTAGGGTCCGCACCACAAGGATTTCTAGATAACGCATCCCTGGTTGTCAGCGTCCAAGTCCAATACTGCTATGCTCGGTTCCGCAACATGCACCCTAAACCCTAAACCCTAAACCGTGGTTCAACCCTTGACCAGAAGGTCATCCAGAAATCCCAGAGGGATTCAATCAAGGACTCAACCTTCAACCATGCAGCGGATCCGTTTACAGTTGATTGTGCATTTTGCTAGTACCGCCTCAACCATATCAAGGATCCCCATGCATCTCATGGTATATTTTCTTGACGATTGCGGGGTGGCCTTGGCTAGGCCCAGTTCCCCGTTGATCCGGAGACGCATGCTGTGGTTTGCCGGCAGCTGGAGGCCAGCCCCAACCCCGAACCCCCACAAGCCCAAACCTAAAGCTCTTCTTAAATGCAAGCCGTGACGCTAAGCCCTAAACCCCTAAACCTCAAAGCCCTAAAACCCCTAAACCCCTAAACCCTAAAGCCCTTAAATGCAAACCCTGACATTACAGCAGTTTGAGGGTTCATGCCTAGGCTGGCTCTCGACCCCAGCTCTAAGAGCTCGGCCATCAGCGCTCAATCCTACATCAGAACCCTCGACCCTGAATCCTAGCAGGTTTGAGCATACCCTAAACCGTACATGATCTTACACGGATGGTTATCAAAATTATGGTCCCTTTTTGGGTCCCTAATGTACTGGTACTGACTACGGCACCTAATATTTAGGGTACCCAAAAAGGGACCACTACCCATACCATACCGTGGAAAACCTTCTTTTGCCTCACCCCCAAATCCTCAGCCGGCACGAGAGCCCAGAGCTTTTTGCGGAAGGAGCAGAGGTGTTGTGTTGGGGGTTCGAAGCTTTTTCAGGATCTACATGGGGGTTTCCAAAAATAGGGGACCCTAGTATAGTACCCTAAATTAGTAGGATCCTTATTATAAGGACCCCAAACTAAGGTACCCCCTATTTTCGGAAACTCCCACATAAAGCACGAAGATCTCCTCTACGCAAAGAGTCCAACAAACATCGAAAACTCGGGCTGTAGAATAACGTGGAGCTGGCAGAGCTGTTGGGATGTGATATAGTGCTTCAGGGTGGAGGTTAGTTTTAAGTTTCTGAGTTTGGGGTTGGCATGTGCCAGATTGCCGACAGTTTTCTCAAAGCCCGAAGTATCGCTTTCAGAGTGAGGGGCACAGGAAAGACCCTCCAATCCTAGGATTGCGGTTAGCCTTTGCTCGCTAAAGGCCTCAATGCATGACCAAATCCTAAAGGTGAGTTTCAGAGAATGGGAACCCTGTAACACGGACCCTATATACGGGGATCCCCATTGCATGCGTCCCTAAGACTTGGAATCCCTAAATCCGACAACCTCGAAATCTCTTAACCCTAAACCCTAAATCCAATCCCATGGTTCTGAAACCTAAGAACCGCACAAGAAGCCTTATGAGCCTGACTGAACCCGAAGCCTCAGACCTTATAAATCCACGAAAATTCCCAAAATCTAAACTCCCAGCCCTGCCGAAATAGCCCCCTAAGCCCGAAAGACAAGGGCTTAGTCTTTTTTTACCGTAAAAAAGACTAAACCCTAAACCCTAAACCCTAAACCCTTCCCGAAGCCTCGAAACCCAAAGAGGCCGCACGATCCGAGCTCCGTGCGGAGGAGGCCATGCCCTCTACGAACCCCCCCCCCGCCAAGGGTAGGGGTACTGGGTTTAGGGAGTTTGGGGTTTAGGGAGTTTGGGGTTTTAGGGAGTTTAGGGTTTAGGGAGTTTTAGGGTTTAGGGTTTTGGGGAGTAGGGTTTAGGGAGTTTGGGGTTTAGGGAGTTTAGGGTTTAGGGAGTTTAGGGAGTTTAGGGAGTTTAGGGAGCTTAGGGTTTAGGGTTTAAGGTGCGGGGGCGAGACGGCTTAAGGATCCAGAGCTTTCGGGTTTGAAAGGTTCCGGGCTTGGGTTCAGACATGTCGGAGTTACCGTTTAGGGTTTTTGGGTTTACCTTATTGGCTGTAAACTCAACTTTTCAACTTTTGTTTTTTTTATGAGGTGGTCGATTCTGAAAGTTTCAACTTTTACTTCCTTGGGTTTTGGGCCAACGTGAGTTACAAGGCTTGGGGAAGTTAAGAGTGCCAGCCCTTAGAGTTCTGCAGCATTCTCTTGACAGGACCCGAATCCCGAAACCATTATTATTACTAAACCGTAAACTGTTTAGAGTTTATGGCGGGTTTGCCGTCGGGGGGTTGAGCTTTAAAGATTAGAGTTGTGGCTCAGCTTTCGGCTCCAGCTGAGTTTCGCAGACTGGCTCGTTAAACTTGGGCTTCAGTTGCCGTTTAGGGTTTACGGTATAGGTGACTTCTAGGTGTGCCTTTTTTTGCACGATCTGATTATCTGACCTCGGTTTCCGAAGGTCGGAAAGGAAGTAGTCTTCATATCAAGGCCACGAGATTTGATGGGTATAGCTACGATATTGAGAGTGAGGCCTCAGCATGGTAGTACCCTAAACCCTAAACCCTAAACCCCAAACCTGACAGAGTTGACCTGGTCTCAGGTACAGGGATGCGCTCCCCCACACACACAATACCTCAGACCCGATGCCCCAGATCTTAAGGAAGAAAGTTCTCATTCCCTAGGCAGTCTTCATCCGAAACCCTAAAATCCTAAACACCCCAGACCCCCAATTTTTTGAACCCCTAAACCAAAAACACCAGATTCAACACCAGAGTCCGCAACCCTAACCCCTAAATCCTAAACCCCAAAGTCCTAAACCGTAAACCCCCAGACCTAAGCCCCTAAACCACCTAAACCCCGTAAACCCCTAAACCCCTAAACCCTGAAACCCCTAAACCCAAAACCCCTAAACCCTGAAACCCCTAAACCCAAAACCCCCAAAGCCCTAAACCCTTAAACCCAAAACCCCTAAGCCCCTAAACCCTTAAGCTTAATTCGTAGGCCCACACAACCCCAGAGGCCGCCAACGACGCCTTGGCCGCCGAGTTGGGAGAGGCCAAGGCCGCCAGCGCCAGGAGGGACACCCGGCTTCCTTCCTGGCGTTGAGGGTTTGGGGTTTAGGGTTATTTAGCGTTTAGGGTTATTTAGCGTTTAGGGTTATTTAGGGTTTAGGGGTTTAGGAACTTAGGCTTGAGGAACTTAGGGTTTAGGTACCACACAACTGCATGCATACGAGCATACATACATGCATGCATGCATACGTACATACATACATGCACACTCATACAAACATACAGACACACACACACATATTTACACACACACATACGTACGTACGTACATGCATACATACATACATACATACATACATAGATACATACATGCATGCATACATACATGTGTCGTTTACCTTTTGACCTGTCAAGCCGGTGTTGGAAGATGCACGTGAATGTCGCAAATGCGTTTCAAGTTCTCATATTTTTGGATACATTACAGTAGTGCTTTACAGCACAAGACTTGTGTAAGAGTGTTGCAAGGCTTTATGATCTGTGACTGTTCAGGGACTTTGCTTCACAAATAATCCCTAGATCGTAGAGCGATCCGTCGTATGATCTACAATATTTCCTCGATGAAGGAGATATCCACTCTCTGACCGTAACTGTTTGTGGCTGACTGTGGCAGGTACTGGTTCGCCCAAGCCTAAACCCTAAACCCTAAACCGGGCCGCGTCTACACGAAAGCTCGCGCGTGATCTGCTAAGAAGCCCCAAGACAGGCCACATAATATAGGGGCCGAAATAATTACAAAGACTATTTTTGGGGGCATCTTATTATAGTCATAGTAGTATACCACAAAAACCTATTCTAATTATTGAGGCCCCTGTAGTACCCCTTTATGAGAAAGGGCTGGGGGTTTAGCGTTTATTGTGTTGTTTAAGGATTGGGGTTCGGGGTTTAGTTTGGGTTTAGAGTTTGGGTGTTCGGGATCTCTGGGTCTGCAGTGTTTTTTTTTTTTTTTTTTTGGGGGGGGGGGGGGGGGGCCCCAAAAAAGCTTGGGAAACACAGGGGGGGGGGGGTTAAATTTTTTCAAAAAAATAGATACAATCTCCCCCCCATCTGAGCACACACCCACAGCGGAGCCCCCACTACTCACCCCCTACNTTTTTTTTTGGTTGTAGATTTGTGTTTGTGGGGTTTCTTGGTTTTTGTTTTTTTTTTTTTTTTTTTTTGGGGGGGGGGGGCGTCGGCACTCAACAAGCTATGGAAGCACAGAGGTGGTGACGTTGAAGTTTTTCAATAGATATGCATCAACTGCCCGCCGATCTCGGAACAGACGCCTATCGGGATCCCCACTATCCAAGCCTACTGCGAGGAGGGGCGCCCGCACTCTCCAGCCCCAGCTGGGCAAACAGACCCGTATCAACCTGATGGACAAAATCCTGCATTACCCATTATAAGGAATGTACCATAATTCCCATAGGTTAGGGTCCTTAGGGTCATGCAGGATTTATATCATAAACCCTAAACCCTACAACCCTATAGATCCCTTAAAGGAACCCCTTAAAGGTACCCTTATAGATCCCTTTAAAGGAACCCCAGGATTTATATCATCTTTGTCCATCAACCGTATCAACCTGAAACCTGAACTCTTGATGCTCAACCCCGAACCAAAGATCCCCACTAATGTAGGAACCTGATTAAGAAAGCTTGGGCCTTTATTAGGGTTCCATAAGGGTTCCTTCAAAGGGTACTATAAGGGTACTACAAGGGTACTATAAGGGATCTATAAGGGTTTTGGGGGGTTTAATGTAGGAACCTGATTAAGAAACCTTGGGCCTTTATTAGGGTTCCTTATGTGAATCCTACTATTTTCGGGGTCATAGGCTCAGGGTTTCTTAATCAGGTTCCTACATTACCCAACCTTTAAACTTGTTGGGCTCTTATAGTTTAGTAGGAATCGGAAAGCTTAGCCTTGTATTTCTGTGGCGGTGACCCCGATTGAGAGCAGCCAGCCAAGGACGAGCTGCTTTTCGAGCGAAATCTCGAGGCAGTGTTTGCTAAAGACCGGGGCTCTTCCAAGGGGCTTCGGAGGAAGGGCTTTACTATAGGGGCCTCAATATTTTGGCGTTTCTGATTATATAACTATAGCCTAATGGGCTTACTATAGGGGCTTTAACAATCACCTATACTATTTTGGGGGTTTCTTATTATGTATAATGGGCCCCCAAAACCTTATTTATTAGGGCCCCTATATTACGTTGTATTGAACTACCCAATGTTTTGTGATGTTATGGATTGCGTTTGGACCCTGCTACACCATCAGTGCCATAAACCTAGAACCCCAGACGGGCCGGAAAGGATTGTTGACATGTGAAAGGCGGTTGTTACACTTGGGGTTCAGGGTTCAGGCTTTGCGGAAAGTTACGTGTCGTGTCTTGCACGACCTGTCGTGGATCTTTCATTGTCCCAGGCCCGACAGCAGCCTTCTCCCCCTTCTCATAGCATGTCATGAAGTCAAAGCTCCAGAGCCCTACACCTAATCTAGGGGCCTTATTCGCGGGCCCACTATACTATAAATATAATGAGGAACCCCCCCAAAATAGTATAGGTAAAAATTGAGGCCCCTATGGTAACAGCCCGCCCAAGACCCCTTGCAGAACTCTCCGACTCCTGAAGCCTACGATCAGGAGCGGCATCGTCAGTGCCAGCGCCAGCTCGACGGGTACGAGGTACTCGGTAAGACAGGGCTCCCTAAACCCCTAAACCCCGAAACCCTCAGACCCCTAAACCCCCCAAACCCCTGAACTCCAAACCCGCATGGTGCATTAGGGCTCTGTCGGGGGACTTGCTTGGCGTTTGGTGGGCTTTGAGAAGTTGAACATAGGAGCCTCTCTGTTCCGAACTGTGACATGCAGGCATTCACAGAGTTTAGAGGTTAGGGTTTGTTGGGATTCTGGTATTGGTGCTCTTGCTATGTCTACTCGCGCCAGTAATCCCACGGTCATTGTCATCCATCCTTCACGTCCAGCTGCATGTTCGGTCGATGGTCAGCTGCCAAAGAGTCCTATATGTCCTATGCTGGATAAGTTAGAAATCTCGAGATCCTGAGTTCGGCATGGTGTAACTGCCTAAACTCTAAACCCTACGGTTAACTTTAATCTTTCAGTCGTACGGTCTGTTGCAGATATTCAACTCTGGAAGAGAATCCAAGGTAGGATTGTGCTCAAGTACCTTCATTTAGGGTTTAGGGTTTGGTGGAATTAGAGGTACATCTAACTGTTTTCAAAAGTTTATTCACTTCTAACCCTGTTCATCTCAACCCTACGCTCTAACACGCAAAGGCAGCACCCTCCGCGCACTCTGCCCTGCCCTGATGCACTGCGACGCCCCGCCCTCCCCCCTTCCCCCCCATGTTCTCGAACTCTCCTAGCAGAGGGTTTAGATGTAGGCTTTGGGTTTCGAGTCTAGGGCGGTTTTGTAATTAGAAAAGCTGGCTGTCAATGAAGCCCTAAGAGACTTTGCCGCCAGCCCAGGCGCGCCAGCGGGGCGGAGCTGTGTCCGCCAGGGCGGTTGCCGAGGAGCAACGCAGGGCGCGGAAGAACCGCCGCGGGGCGGAGAGAGGGCGCAGGGGTGTTCAGTCGTTTTCGCGTGGCATTGCAGGGTTTTGTGGAGAGTTGGAAAGAATATAGGGCTTCGGGTGCTTTAGGGTAGAAATACTCTAGGGTTGTAATAAGAGCGCATTGTTACTTTTCTTGCAAGGCATCTTGACATACGGATTCTGTTTGTCGTGTACAGTATTTTCTCCTGATCCCTGATCCCCGAACTTTCGAAAAGACCGAACTCCCTGCCCCGCAAGACTTGAACACAGGCTCCATGGCTGAGGATCCAATTTCGGGAGTCTATTGGTTTAATACTTGGGGCGAAAAGTAAGGTCAGGGTTCGGGTTCAGTATTTAGGGTTCTACTGTTTCGGGCCTCAGGTGTCGAAACCCAGGATTTAAGGTTCAAGGGTTCAAGACTTTCTGCAACGTCTAAGTTTTTTATTTGTGAGGACCGGGCTTCCAACTCCAGAGCCATTTTGTTCCTGCGAGGTTTGCGGGGATAGTATAGGAGTCGGAATAAGTGGCCACAATCTTGGTTAATGTACCTTCAGAACTCCCACAAACCTTATTCCAATTATTGAGTATTGAGGCCCGTAAACCCTAAGCCTACACTCCCTCAAGCGTTGAACAGGAGCAAAGAACTAAACCTCAAACTGTAAAACCGAGCCCCGCAGCAACGAAGTCCAAGGCAAGCTAAATCAGCTAAAACCTTACACTCTGAACCCTAAACCCTCAACCGTAAACCCTATACCCCCAAAGCCTAAACCCTAAACCCTGAACCCCTAAACCCCTAAACCCTCTGACCCCCCAAACCGAGGCCAAGGCACTTTAAAGCAGCTCGACGAGGATGTCTCGAAGCTTCAGTTACTTGGTTCTTTTAGGGTTTAGGGTTCGGGGTTTGGGTTTTTTTGCGGGAATTTTTTTGTGCTATTTAAACAGGGACATACAGTTACCCTGACCTCAAAAAGACTGTAGGCCATCTACCTTTAGCAACTGTAACCCCTCTGTGTTGGGTCCCATCATAGATCCTGATATGGCATTCATAGGGACCCTACAAAACAGTAGGGTCTGATTGGCTAAGGTACGGTTTCTGCATTATGACCGTAAGCCCTAAACCCTAAACTCCTAAACCCCTTAACCCCTGAACCCCTAAACCCGAAGCCGCTAAACCCCTAAACCCTAAGCCCTGCATCGAATTCCTCCGCACGGTCCGAGGATGGAACTCGACCTCGCGAAGCGGAAGAACACGAATGTGGAACAGGACATTTTGGGGCATCTTCAGGATGTGCGCTTTCCTTAGTATTCTTCCGTGAAAGAATTGCGCCTAGGTCTTCCCCTAAAGTGCGTCGATTTTCCCTAATTCGTCCCGAACCTGCACGTTAGCTGCATGCGTTTTTCCCGTTACGACGTTCCCCATTTGCCCTGGTTTTCTCCTTCATCATTGTTTACTTATGCGTTGAAAGTTTTGCAGTGCTGCCTGGCATCACCATTAGCATCAGCATCAGCATAAGTGTCAAGAGGTTTTCGAAGTTGGAGTGTAGCACAGTAAGAACAGCAGCACTTCGTGTGAATGAAGAGTTGCATTGAAACACAACATGAAGGGCTTAGAAACAAGTGTTACCGCCTTGCAACACCTCACGAATTTGAAGGGGGGATTCGCTCATTGTGAATTCGGCACGTTTTGGCTTTGGTGACCCCCCCCCCCACATTTGCAAGGGCGGTCCTGCAAACCTCCCAGGGATAGATGTTTACATGTCGAGTGAGCTTCACAGGGCGCGAGGACCGGTTGGTTGCCGGATACCGTTGCTTCTTGTCGGTTGAGGGTTTAGGGTTTAGGGCCCGGCACAGGCCGGCGAAGGGAAACAGCGAGCAAAGAAGCCCCCCTTGTTTTTGGGGGTCGGCCTAAGCGTGCGATAAGGGGGGTGCGCCCTATACACACCGTAAGCCTTAAACCCAAACCTTAAGCCTAAACCATTGTAAACATTGACAACGGTAGATGCCGAAAATAGGGGGAGACTCATATAGTACCCTAAATAGTAGGATCCTTATTCTAAGGACCCCCCAACAAAGGTCCCCCTAATTTTCGGAAACTCCCATATCGAAACTGGGGATCCCCTTACTACCCTAACCCGCGCTTGCAACACCAGGAACTGGAGGCTCTGCGCGAGCGGAACCGACGAACAGAAAAGGAGCCGTGCCCGGGTTCTCAACAACTTCGAAGACAAAGAGTGTTGAGGGCTTAAGGCTTAAGGGTTCGGGTCGGTTCGGGATGGGGTTTCGGCGTATGTGCTTTGGGCTTGAGGGTTTAACGCATAAAGTTAGGGTTTTCCTTAACCCCGAATACCCTACCTTTTTAAGGACCTATAAAAGGAAGTCATCACAAGGATCTCCAAAAGGTAGGTTATTCAGGGTCTAGGTTAGGTTTAGGGTTCTCCAAACCTCCGACACCGAGACTGAAAAGTCCCTCGTGGATCCGTGAAGTATGGTTTAGGGTTTAGGGTCCGAGGCAAGCAGCTTTTATGGTTTAAAAAGTTTAGATCCCCAATACCTAACCTTTCAACTTTTTGGGTTCTTATAGTTTAGTAGGAAACGG
Source organism: Symbiodinium sp. clade A Y106 (assembly GCA_003297005.1). NCBI lineage: Eukaryota > Dinophyceae > Suessiales > Symbiodiniaceae > Symbiodinium > Symbiodinium sp. clade A. The sequence goes on along the minus strand of BGNK01001161.1, from coordinate 21,764 downwards.
AAAGTTTAACCTTTTATTTCTGTGGCTTATTGGGGTAGTAAGAAAGTTTCTTGAGCAGTTTTTTAGGGTTTAGTTAACGTGGCTTGTTTGGGTGTTATGTTGAGGATAGGAGAAAAAACCAACCTTCTTGCATATGACTCGCGATGTAGCACGACAGTGGAACTTGTGGCATAAGAAGTGATGACACTGAGCTTGCAGCACATAAGCCGTAAACCGATCATCAGGAAGAGATATACTCCTGACCAACATGAGCGTTGATCGCAGAAATGGCGATAGCCACAATGGAACAACCTTACACCCCAAGCAGGACTCCATCCTCTACTACCATCCCTAGCTCCAGAACAAGCCTAAACAAACCCAGGCCGCAAAGGAGCCACCATCAGTATCGATAATGGTGCCTTCATTATCAGAAACATGAAGATTATACTATTGCCCCTTGTTTGGGGTCCTTAGTGAAGAAAGCATAGGGTTTACTCGGGATAGGAGCACTAAGATTAGACTGCATGTACCATCGATCTAAGCAAGCCGGCCTAAGCCACAAGAAGGAGTGCCAAGAAGATTGAGACTCCTTAGGTGTAGTATTAGGGAGACCCCTTAAAGGGTACCCCTTCTTAACCCACTTCTGGATCTCTTAAAAGGGACCTTATTGAGAGGGTCCATATCCCCAAGGGTCCCCCTAATCCTAACTCCCAACTCCTGATCCTCAGCTGTATTTAGGGTTGAGGGTTTAACAGTAATCCTAAACGTTGAACCCTCATCTTAGGCCTTAAACCCTAAACCACAGCCTTATGCAATAAACCTTAAACCCTAAACCCACAGCCTTATGCAAGACAGAAGGAGGAGGAGAGAGAGCTCCGACTCTTCGAACGGGAGAAGAACGAGCTCCAAACTGAGCTGCGCCGGCAGAGGCAGCAGTTCCGTACACTAGGTGCCCTGGTGGGTTTGAGATTTTCTGCAGGGTGGTTTCGCCTAGGGTTTTGGGTTGAGTATTTTAGGGTTTGAAAGTTGAGGTTTTGGGAAGCTTGCCGTGTATGGTTTGTGTTGCTCAGCTACAGTTTTCAGAGCCCCATAGTCCGCAAGACTTGCTTGATTTCTTCCAGCCCTGCCAAAACACTTCAGCCTGTCAGAAGTGTGTAAAGGGCTTTAGGACCTTCCAACGCTTCAACAAAAGCAGAAACCCAAGCCACAAATAAAATCCTCAAGCTCGAAGCCTTAAATCCGATTCCATGAAACCAAAAGCGTAGACCTCAACGTCCGGAAGCCTGAAGCCCTCAACAAATGGGAGTTTCCGAAAATTAGGACCACTTTTTTTGGGGGGTCCTTATAATAAGGATGCTACTATTTAGGGTACTATATTAGGGTCCCCTATTTTGGGAAATCAGCCCAAAAGCCCGGCGCCCGACGAAAGAAGCCCTAGGGCACAAGACCGAAAGCCCCTGCGCCCGAAATCCTTTGTCCAAATCAAAGCAGAGAGTATCCTATGGGTGGTTGTCAAAATTAGGGTCCTTTTCTGGGCCCCTACTATAATACGGCACCTATTATTTAGGGGTTAGGGTACCCAAAAAGGGACCTTAATTTTGACAACTACCCCTATAGAATGCTAGCAGTTTCCGAACGCCGTGTAGCAACCCTTTTATCAGATCCTGCCGATCACACTGTTACAGCAACTTGGGATGCTTTCAATGTAATCAAATATCCGTTATGAGTATGGTCTTGCAGATGTATCGGTTTAGAAGCAATCCTGAGGGCTCTTCAACATCAACCCAGCGTTGAACCAGAAAGCCTTAGACAGCCCTACAAACCCCACTAAATCCTCCGAAGCTACTTGATTCCTTGGTCCCTAAACCCTGAACCCTTAACCCTACCTGGACCTAGACCCTGGAATGTTGTAAATGTAGTACTTTCTTTGGTTGCCTCAGAGTCTTTCTTAGAGGATCCAAACCATCAAGAAGGTTATCCAAGAAAAGGTACGACATTCTAATGTTTAGGTTTCACGGTGGATCCCTAAACCCTCAACGCATAACCCTGCACCCTACACCACCCTAAGCCACCCTAAACCACCCCAAACCCTACACCCTTAACCCTACATACCTCGACTTCGGGGTTTCGAATGCACTTGCAGACGGAAAAGGGCCCACAAAAAAAAATAAAAAAAACCCTAAACCCTAAACCCTAAACCCTCAACGCATAACCCTACATACCCGGAGCCCAGGCTCTCTCTTGGAGGAGCCCTGGCTCAATGAAGTCAGCTGAGACCACGGGAAACAGAATCGCTGGGTTCCCCGATTTAGAACCCACCAGGGTTTAGGGTTTAGGGTTTTTAGAACCCATGAGGGTTTAGGGTTTAGGGTTTTTAGAATCCACCATGGTTTAGGGTTTAGGGTTTTTAGAATCCACCATGGTTTAGGGTTTAGGGTTTTTAGAACCCACCAGGGTTTAGGGTTTAGGGTTTTTAGAACCCACCAGGGTTTAGGGTTTAGGGTTAAATCTTGGGTGGTCCCAAATCCCAAATCCCAAAATAGAACCCACCAGGGTTTAGGGTTTAGGGTTTTTAGAACCCACCAGGGTTTGGGGTTTAGGGTTTTTAGAACCCACCAGGGTTTAGGGTTTAGGGTTTTTAGAACCCACCAGGGTTTAGGGTTTAGGGTTAAATCTTGGGTGGTCCCAAATCCCAAATCCCAAAAATCTTGCCACCAGGGTTTAGGGTTTAGGGTTTTTAGAACCCACCAGGGTTTGGGGTTTAGGGTTTTTAGAACCCACCAGGGTTTGGGGTTTAGGGTTTCTAGACCCCACCAGAATCCCCTTCATCAACGGTGGAAGCTGATCAGCAGTGGGGCATCCCCCAGCCAAGTCCCGGCAGTAGTACAATGCCAATGCTAACCTTGCTATCTTATCCGAGTGTTTCCGTAATTGAAACTTGTTTGAAAGAATCACAAGGAAGTGGTATCCCCATCAGTACCGGGATACTGGCAAAATAGCCATAAAGCCCCGTCAAGCCGCCATAGGATCCCTATAAGCACCCCATAGACTCTTTACATTGTGCAGATGGTAGTCGGGATCCCAGCAATAAAGCCCACACATACAGAGGGTTTATAAACTAGGGGTTACAACAATTCCATATAAACCCTAAGCCCTTATAGAATCCTCAGAGAACCTTTGGAGACCTGTAGTACCCTTATAAGGAACCTTGAAAGGAACCCTTAAGGGAACCGCCGGTTTTGCACCTGCAAGATGCTCGACTGGACTCATAAGGGAAGACCCCACAACACAGCATCGTGAAGCCTCCTTATGTGTCTCTATTCATTTCATATGTATATAGATATATTTATTCACACACACATACAGATATGCATGTACGCATGTATGCACGTATGTATGCATGTGTGGATGTGTGTGTGTGTGTGTGCATATGTGCTTCTGTATATACGTATGTATGTATGTATGTATGGATAGCTGGATGGATGGACGGACGGATGGATGGATGGACGGATGGACGGACGGATGGATGGATGGACGGATGGACGGAGGGAGGGAAGGATGCCTGCCTGTCTGTCCGCCTGGCTGTCGGTATGTATGTATGCATGCATGTGTGGAAGTGAGGATGCGTGTGCATGTCTGCCCGTCTGTCTGTCTGTCCGTCTGTCTGTCTGTATGCCTGTATGTATGTACATTATATGTATGTATGTACCGATGTAAGTCTGTAAGCGTGTACGTATGTATGTAAATAGCGTTTGTCTGTCTCGGTGCTTTTTTGCTTGTAAACCCTAAACCCTAAACCCTAAACCGTTGAGTTTGGTACAGCCTGCACTTCAACCCCCCAGTCATACAGGGGCCTTAATAATCAGGATATGGTTTGGGGTATATTATACTAGAACTACAGTAAGAAACCCTAAGGAATAAGGCTTGTAATCATTCCCCTAAACCCCAAACCCTAAACCCGGACCCCCTAAACCCTAAACCCCCTAAACCCAAAACCCCTAAACCCCCTAAACCCAAAACCCTAAACCCCGCAAGTCTAACCTGCTCGCACAGCTCATGTACATCGGCCCAGCTGGCTTCGCGGGCGGTGACACTGTCGTCGGTGCGGGGGGGTTTAGGGTTTAATTAGGGTTCAGGGTTCAGGGTTTAGGGTTTAGGGTTCAGGGTTTGGGGAAAGCCTCAGGATGGATTCGACGGGGAGCCCGAAAACGCCAGAAGCCCCAAGCCTCATTGACACTCTAAGCCCTAGTGGCCCTGAGCCCTTCAGCCCTGCCCTCCTCCACGCTTTATGGATCCACCCCTTGATTTTTCGGACTTGGGGTGTAATATAGGGGCCTAAATAATTGCCAAACTATTTTGGGGCTTCCTTATATTATAGTTATAGTATGGTGGGCCCCAAAATCCTATTCTAATTATTAAGGCCCCTTATATCATAGAACCCTACTATAGATCCCTACAGACCCCTTTAAAGGAGCCCTTAAAGGGAACCCCTCTTCTAATTACTAAGGCCTAGGCCGAAGGCCTCCTGCCTTCAACCGCAGGGTTCAAGGCCCAGGCCTTCCAAAATCCATTAGTTAAGGAATATACCTTAATTTATAATAATAATAATAATAATATATATATATATATATATATATGTATATATAAGATCCCTAATATGAACTAAGGTATATTCCTTAACTAAAGGATTTTGGAAGGTCTGGGGGTGTAGGGTTTCGAGCGTTGGACCTGCGATAGCTTGGTTTGGGCCGGGAGTTTTCCAGCACCTTGTGGAGGGATGGATGGTTTAGGGCTGTTTGGCTTAGTGCTCCTGTTAAGGGTCCCAACCATGTGAGCCTCGTAGTGCTTTCAACTTCTCCTCCACGCAGCACCAAGCGGTCAAGAACAATCTTGGGCCCTAAACCCTAAACCTTGAATGTCAGAGCTTGCGCACCAGAGCTGTTGAAATCGAACTCCACAGAGCCACGGGGAAGAGACATGGCCAAGGAGTGGCACTTACCCCTTGTGGTCGCCAAGCTTGGCATTCGAGGGGCATTCCACAGAATCCCGAGACGAAACGTGGCCCAGTTTGTTGCCTTCAAGCTCCAGTTTGCAGACAATGTCGGAGAGCTTCGATACCTTCTCTCGCAACTGCATCCTAATGTGTTGTCTGGAGTTGTGACCTTTCAGTCCTCATTGGTATTAAGCAAGGCTCGCCTGAGAGCACCGAACTGTTCGGGGTGATTATGTTCTTCAGTATGTCAGCTCAACGAGTCGCGATCGGACTCACCCCGCCCACTTGAAAGGGTTGATACTGACATGGTGCAATATCAAGATCTTTCTATGGGAACAGCCGCGTGAAGTGCCCCAGGATAAACTGCTTCGGATCAACACTGCCTTGTACGAGGTTAGGCTGGAGCTGGCCACTGAAAGGCAGCCATCGTCGCGTCCGAGGGTCGGGTTTAAGCGGGTTTGAGTTTGAGGGTGTGGGTTTGGGGTTTCAGGTCAGTGTTATGGCTTCGTGCGCAGTAAATGACAAGCATATGCATGATGCAACCAAACCAGTATGTAAATCTGCAGTGATAAGTAGTAGTAAGGACCACCGCAGTGTTCGGGAGACCAACGAGAGCAGGAACAACAACCCTAAACCCTAAACCCTGAACTCTAAACGGAGGACCCCCAACCCTGACATCTTCGTCTGCGAAATCCTCAAGTCTCGGCAGGCGTCAAGCTCGACGAGAAGCGGAGCACCTCCGACTGCGATGGCCTGTACGCTGGCAGAAGTTTTGGGGGCTACTCCATGAATGATGATGATGACCATGACGTTTATGGGGTTTTTGTTCAGGGTTCAGGGCTTGGAGTAGGGTGCTCATGATGATGGTGATGATGCTGATGAGGATGAGGATGGCAAGTCGGTGGATTGAGGTTTCAGGGGCTTCTGGCTGCGAGTCACACGGTTTCGATCTCCGGGAAGTCGGTTGAAGGGTTGGAAGCTTGAGAGTCGCAGGGCTTTTTGTTGAGGGTCTAGGGTTTAGTTTAGCCGTTGAGGGTGTTTCAAGGTATTTTTGTGGTCTTGGGCCTGAGGTTTAGCTAGTTATTGGGGTGCTTTAGGGTTTAAGGTTTTGCGCCTGAGGTTTAGCCGTTCAGGGTGTTGTGGGGTTTATGGTCTAGGGTCTGGGGTTTAGGGGTTTCAAAGATTTGGTGTCAAAGTTGAGCGTTAAGCGCACTAGCGGCACAGGAAGCGACAGGGTGCTTCGGGTGCCGGCTCGGCCAACAGTTCAACACGTGCTGTGTATTGGGCGTCAGATCTGTTGTCCGGATGTGGCAGAGAAGGACGTCGTGTTTAGGATCCAGGAAACATCAATTTCCAGATACTGTACGAAGTGTAAAGTCTGCGAACCCCAGATCCCACACCCACTCATCTGTTCATAGCCAGGGCTCTAAATATCCAAGCCCACACCCTGAGCTCTAAGACTCAATCCCAAGCGCCCCAAAACCCCGGAGACTGGATTCCGGCAGGTACAAGGGCGAGAGGTACTTCCGCTGTCAACCCGGCCATGGTATCTACCAGGTGCAACCCTAGCGCTGAGGCTTTAATGATCCCCATACCCTAGACCCTTCTTGGGGCGCTGAGGCTTTAAGGATTCGGGCGTTCGGGCTTTCGAGGCCATAGAGCGCAGGGAATTTCAGAAAGTTTAGGGGTTTAGGGGTTTAGGGTTTAGGGTTTAGTCTAGACTACCCCAGATCCTGAACACTGCACTTCTTAAGCCCTCAGCCTAGAGGTCGGAGTTCGGGGTTTCGAGGAGCTTTGGGAGACCCGGAGCCCGGTTTTTCTGACTCAGGGGCCTCGAAAGGTGGGGCTTAGGGTTTGGGGCGCAGGTTTTAGGGGTTTAGGGTTCAGGAGTTTAGGGTTCAGGGTTTAGGGTTTCGGGTTTAGGGGTTTAGGGTTTAGGTAGGTGGGTAATCCCCAAATAAGAGTCCTTATATAACGGGTCCTTCATCCTACCTACCTTCATCCCACTCCAACTAACACCGCCGGCAGGCAGTGGAGGAAGTGGAACTGGCCAGTGCCCCAGCGCTCGCGATGAACGTTTTCAAACGTTTGGCCGCAAGCTTCGGGTCGAAGATGTGTTACAGAGAGAGCTTAGGGTTACAGGGTATAGGGTTTAGGGATGAGTAGAGTTCACGGTTTCCAGTTTCGAGCTTAGGGTTTAGGGCTCAGGATTTAGGGTTTGGAGGGAGAGCGAGAGAGACAGAGAGTGAGTGAGTGAGTGAGTGAGTGAGCGAGTGTGTCTAGGGTTTTAGGGGGTATTTCATTCAGCTTCTGCGCCGGAGGTCAGTTTGTGAGCTTTCATCCCTGCAATAAGTCATGAAGTCTTCAACACCTTATGTATACTGACCGCCGGACTGGCCACCCCAGAGCCATGTATCAACCCTGCTCCCCAAGCCCTAGAAACCCAACCGAACCCTAAACCCTCAACACCAAAGCCCTTAACGCTTACTCCTAAACCCCTGGTAACCCTTGCAGCATACACCCAAGATTAGACGACGCAGGCCCGTATCTGACTCCAAAACAGACTAAACCCAAAACCCTAAACCCCTGCACCTCGTTCATTCCGACCCCTCCTCTAAGTTCCAAACCCTTGAGTCCCAAGTCAAAAAACCCTTAAACCCCTATATAGAACCCTTAACTAGGTAGGGGTTTGGGACATTTTATATTTTCCCTTATTCGGCTTAAGAGGATCTTATTTTCTAACATTTTTAAAAAGCTTTAAGGAGCCCCACCTAGTTAATACCGAAACCCTTCGAGACGCCCCAGCACGACTACTTGAAGGGGCAGCGGACTTAGAAAGTAGGTTATAAGTAGAGTTATAAGTGCCCTAAATGGAGTTACCCTAATTATAACCCTACTTATAACCAACTTACTAAGTCCCCTNGCGGACTTAGAAAGTAGGTTATAAGTAGAGTTATAAGTGCCCTAAATGGAGTTACCCTAATTATAACCCTACTTATAACCAACTTACTAAGTCCCCTGCCCCTTCAAGTAGACCCTGAACCCTAAACCCTATAGATCCCTTTAAGGAATCCCATAGATCCCTTTAAGGAGCCCTTTCGGAACCCTTACTAAGTCCCCTGCCCCTTCAAGTAGAGCCTAGGTTCCACCGGAGATGGCCGACGAGGATGTGCGCCAGCTTGCCATGCCCAGCTCTCAGCTCTCAGGCTTCAGGGGTTCCCAGTTTAAGGTTTAGGGGTTTAGGGTTTAGGGTTTAGGGGTTTAGGGTTTAGGGGTTTAGGGTTTAGGTTCACAGTTTAAGGTGTAGGGGTTTAGGGTTCGGGAATATACTGTTTCAACATGCGGGTCTTGAGACCTAGAAACAGAAATAGAAGGTATAGGTTTTTGGGGCATGCCGTATTCTTTTTCTGGGCCTTGAGGAATTAGGGTTCCTGATTTGTCTTGTTACCGTAATATACTCCAGAACCACATTTTCATTCTCGACACAACACCCGCTCGAGCTACCAGCTCAAGAAAGGAAGCGCTTCAAAAAGACCCGGCGAAGACAACCCTAAACTAAAACCCTAAACCTAAATCTAAACACTAAACCCCAAACCCTAAACCTAAACCCTAAACACTAACCAGAAGCCAAAACCCAAAGCCCTGACAAAAAAACCCTAAAGCCCAACCAGGTCCCCGGCCCCGGATGCAGAGACCTTCAACTTAGAGATGGAGTTGGAGCAGCGGCCGCCTTAATTAAACTCGCGCCCATCCTTTGAGCTGTTTGGGGTTTCGGATTTGGGTTTCAGGGTTTGGGGTTTAGGGTTTAGGGTCATCTGGCATCTATTCATAACATGGCTACCGGCTTTTTCAGATTTCTGAAAATGGTGGGTTTAATGATAAACAAGACAGAATGTTTTGCGTGCTCCTTATTTGCGGGTTCCTTGAAGGGTTTCGTTAAGTCTTCCTTTAAGGGTTCCTTTGGAGGGTTCCTTTGACGGGTTCCTTCAAGGCTCTCTTTGAAGGTTTCGTTTTAGAGGGGCATAGGGTGCGGGGCTTAGGGTAAGAATGTCTCAAGGCTTCGATACGGGAGTTTCCGAAAATAGGGGATCCTAATATAGTACCTTAAATAGTAGTATCCTTATTACAAGGCCCCCCCCAAAATAAGGTGCCCTAATTTTCGGAAACCCCCATACGGCTTACTATAAGGGATCTCTGGTTTCTAGAAGGATGTGGGCCGCGGCCTCACATTGGGGTTTCTGGTTGGCGACTTCTTGGGTTCAAGGTTCAGTTAGGGCATAGCCATTAGTTAGGGCCCCAAAAAGCACATAAGCATAAGCATTTTATAGGGACATCCTTCCTTACCTTATTGGGCATCATTATATGGGGGTTTATATGGGATATCCCTATCCTAACTTTTGCTTATGTGCTTTTGGGGGCCTTAATTAGGTCTTGGACTTCGGAGTGCAATGCAATTTTGGTTTTGGGGGCTTAGAGTTTTGGGTTCCCAGTGCTTAGGCTCTGTACGTTTTAGAGTTTACGGCTTTCTTGAGGTTTGAAGTTGTGCAGTTTTGGGCTCGTTCGTGTGGCGCATGTTATACACTTGCATGGCTCATAGTACTTGGGAAAAACGGAGACGAGAATGCAGCCCCTTTCGTGGTTGCTTTTGTAGTTGCTGTCATATTTCCCCAGACCGAGCCCCAAACCCCCAAACCCACTCAAGGCTCAAGCCCTACAGCCCCAGGCCCTAGCACCCTAACACCCTAAACCCTAAACTCTAAACCCTAAACCCTAAACTCGAAGACCTGAGCCCTGAACCTTAAACCCGAAAACCCAAACCCTTCTTTTTTTTTAAAAACCCAAACCCTTTTTTAAAAAAACCCAAACCTTGAACCCTGCGACCCCACAGCCCTCAAGCCTCTACCTTGGACCCCGAACTAGAGCCTCAATCCCTCGGCTCTGTGGTGGCTTTAGATAGCCCAGCATGCTCCTAGGTCCTTTCGTGTGTATGCTTTCCCCTTTTTTATGGTCTTAGGTTTCTTACAACACTTCCCAATGCCAAAAAGGGAGCCCTTTGTCTTCCTAGGTTACTTCGGATCCTAGTATCCATAATAAGGCATGCACCCGAATTTACACGATAATACAGAAGTCCAAATAAGTACCAATACTATTCCCTGGGGTTCCTTACTATAGGTACGTTACATTCTATCCAACAAAACCCTGTTCTTAAGACTAAGTCCCCCAACATTAAATCCCATACTTCAGCATGCTCAAGGTAATTCTGGGATTGTCCATGATAAGGAAGCTATACTATTTACTATAGGTCCTATTATTTTCATGTGAATTTATTTCTTAACAAGAATTCGGAGTAAGACCCAAAGGTCTGGAGCCTAAGCCCCAAACCCGAAGCCGTTACAAGGATCGTGCGAGCTTTAAGCTCCTGCTGGAAAGCAAAACCGGGTTCTTGTTAAGGAATTTAACTGAAGTTACCATAATAGCAGGGATCTGTAGCAAAAAAATATGGTAACTTTAACGTTGCTACCTTTAACAAGAACCCCAGAAAATGTGGGCTTCGTGTTTTCGGGTGATAAAGGGTCGGAATAGTTAGCAATAACATCCGTTACCCTGAACCCTAAACCCTGACCCCAAAATAAGGTACCCCTAATTTTCGGAAGGTCCCAAACCCGAAACCCTTTACAGAACCCTTATAGATCCCTTTAAGGAGCCCTCGCAGCAGAGCTTCGGTCCCAGTGCGCCTTCACCCCTCAAAGTAAAAGAAGTATTAAGGCCCCCGGCAGGTCGGCTTCCTCAGCTGCGGCCCTCAAACCCGAAAATGGCAGTACTCTAGAAGCCTAAACAGGTAGTTGTCAAAATTAGGGTCCCTTTTTGGGGTACCCTAAATATTAGGTGCCATACTATATTAGGCCATAATTTTGACAACCGCCCAAATAATTACCAGTATACTATTCCTTAGGGCTCCTTATTACCATTATACTATAGTAGACTCCGAAACCTATTCTAATTATAATGGCCCCTACATTAATCCCCAGGCTCATCGGCCTCCGCGACGTCAAGGTTCGCATGTGTGTTTGTCTTAACCGTGGGGTCTCACAGTTCCTGGTTCCTGAGTAGGTAGCCTTTAACCCTTTGGGGTTTATATGGGTGGTTGTCAAAACTATGGTTCCTTTTTGGGTCCCTAATATAGTACGGCACCTATTATTTAGGGTACCCAAAACGGAACCCTAATTTTGACAACCACCCATATCAAGATGGGAGACTCAGCAGCTAGTAGCAGTAGTGCAGCCTCTTTCTATCTGCGATTCCCTAAGCCCTAAACCCTGAACCCTAAAGCCTAGTCATGAAGCTATGGTATCCTTCGGACATCCCCGCTCTGCAATCTTATTTGTAAACCCTAAACCCTAAGCCCTAAGCCACCCTAAACCCTAAACCCGAAACCTTGAACCCTAAACTCGAAACCCTAAACCCTGAACCCTGAGCCCCAAGCCACCCTAAACCCTAAGCCCTAAGCCACCCTAAACCCTAAACCCGAAACCTTGAACCCTAAACCCTAAACTCGAAACCCTAAACCCTGAACCCTGAACCCTAAGCCACCCTAAACCCTAAGCCCTAAGCCACCCTAAACCCTAAGCCCTAAGCCACCCTAAACCCTAAGCCCTAAACCCCCAAGGCCTCAGCCTAATTTTTCCTCGGCGGGTCCCTCCGGTGTCAAGCTCTCCTCGGAAATGCGCGCAGTGCTTAGAGGCTCAGGGACTACACAAGCAGAGTTTAGGTTTCAGCGTGGGGTATACGGAATTGATGTAAGTACCCATATCTATGAAACAAGTTTATCCTAGTTGTAACCCTAAACCCTAAACCGGTATCCCTACATAGTCTGCTCATTGGGTCCCTGATGCTTCAAGTGTCGAGCCGAAACCTTCACTTCCCTATCAGGACCCCCCAAGTACCCTCTACTGGAGCCCTTGTGGTCCTTGATGGTGGGTATTTAGGGTATAATGCAGGGTAGTTGGGGGGTCTAGGCAGATTAGCGTGAGACTTTACATCGAATGCGAAGGGTTGTAAATCCGAAGCCCGAAACCTTATTTTCGGGCTTAAGGTCGTGGTAATTGGAGTTTGGAGTGTAGGGTGCAAGAGCCTCGGCCGTTTGGGGACGTAGGGCCTCAGATTGCCTGTGTTTGATGATCGTTATGGTCCAGGGTGTCGGAGATTGAGGCTATACGATTGGGGTTGTGGGCTTCAGGGTTTGGGGCTTAGTGCTTCAGGGCTTCAGGGTTTCATGGCTTTAGGGTTTCGGGTTTACGGTTATTTTGGGCTTTCGGGTTTAGGCTTGTTTTCAGGGTTTGGGGTTTCGAGAGTTCTAGAGGTTTGACGGGCGAGGGTCGCCTCCTGGGCGTGACAGGAGTCGATTCGCCATTCAAGGAATTACATCGAGGTGCAGCCGGGGGCCTCAATAGGGTTTAGGGTTTAGGTTCTGGGGTTTAATGTAGGAACCTGATTAAGAAACCTTGGGTCTTTATTCGGGTTCCTTATATGAATCCTAATATATTGGGGGTCATAGGCCCAGGGTTTCTTAATCAGGTTCCTACATTAGGGTTTAGGGTGTAGGGTTTATGGTTTAGGGCTTGGGTCCTCGATGAGCATGCTACGGGAAGTTTCAGAGCTCCTTGAATCCTAGAGTTCCTTTAGCCCCAGAGGTCCTTAGATGCGACCATCCTACAGTTCCTTGAACTCCCCCTAAACCCTAAACTCCAAACCATTGAATCCTACATAGACTTACTTAAATCCCAGAGTTCCTTGAACCAAGGGGTTCCTTGAATCCCACATAGAGTTCTATAAATTAAATCCCAGAGCTCATTGAATCCCACATAGCGTTCCTTAAGCCACCGAGTTCCTTGGGAACCCTGAGTTCCCTAAACCTCAGAGCTCCCTAAATCCCAGGGTTTAGGGTTTTGGGTTTAGGGATTAGGGTTTTGGGTTTTGGGTTTTGGGTTTAGGGTTTTGGGTTTAGGGTTTAGGGTTTTGTGTTTTGGGTTTAGGGTTTAGGGTTTCGGGGTTCAGAGTTCCTGAAGCCGAAGACCGTAAAACCGAGTCTCCTCCTCCGCACGACGGAGCCCCAAGCTGCCTTCACTGCACATCCAACTTGAGTCTTTAGGGTTCATAGGGCTCCTTGGGCTTGTAAGTAGGGTATATAGGGTTTGTAAGGTTTGTAGGGTTATCTAGGGCTTATACGGTTTGTAGGGCTTATAGGGTTTAGGGTTTAGGGATTTCGGGAGTTTAGGGTTTAGGGTTAAGCTGTATAGAGATGCGGAAGGTAGATATCAGTCAGCTTCCGGTCGGCTTTCTCGCCCGAAATGGGACATGCACGGCATTGACCAAGCCCCAGAAACCCTAAACCCTAAACCGGCTGTGGAGCACCGAAGCACTGATCCGCCCGAAGCGTCGAACCCAAATGCGCAACGCCGAAGCCCAAGCCCTCCTGCTCAAAGCCTCCAAACCCAAAGCACTCCCAAGCAACCCCTAAACCCTAAAACCACCCTGACAAGTTCTTGACGACAACAAGACGTGCATGTACGTGCGTACCGCATGGACAAGACTGCATGAAATAGTATAGGTTCTAGAGATAATATTCGTACCGAAATTAGTAACACTACTTAGCCGAACAAGAGTACTACGACTACGATCAATAGTAATAATATGTGTATATCTAATACATGAGTATCTATATATATATATATATACACATACATACATACATATACGCGCACACACAGAGACGTCTGTATGCATGCATCTTGGTTTATATACATTTTTGTCTTTATATGCTTACATATGTGCCTGTATCCATGTAGTTATGTGTATGTAATCAGGTATGTATGTGCGCATGTGTGTATGCACGTCTGCCTGTATGTGCGTGTGTAGGTATGTACATCTTAGAGGAAACAAGCAGATCTCCGCTCTGCTGGATCAGCAGCTGGTTCTGATGAATCGAGCTGGCGGTGCCGCCGGTCGGCCCCACTTGTTGTTACACACCGCGGTTTCCCTCGGGCTGGAAGCGCGACGAGGTTGTCATGGCGCTTGTGCGGCTGCCTCTTCACTGGTTGAGCCTTCAGTGGACTTCGTGCCTGGAGGCCAGCAAGGTTCATCCTCGAGATGGAACGCACCCCCAGCGCCTTCATCTCTGGAAATTGGTGGAGATGCTTCAGCGGACTACTCCCGAAGGCGCCGCTTTTTTGTGGGAGAAGAGAGAGCCGATCTGGCCACCGCAGCGGCTCGGTGGTGCTGCGAGCCCAGCCTTCGCAAATAAAGTGAGCCATCTTGGTCCTCGTGGAAGCCCTCTCCGCCTGCGTTCCCTCTCCCTCTCGCTCTCCCTCTCGCTCTCCCTCTCCCTCTCCCTCTCCCTCTCCCCCTCTCCCCCTCTCCCCCTCTCTCCCTC
>BGNK01001160.1:105105-164581 GCA_003297005.1 Symbiodinium sp. clade A Y106 | reverse complement strand
CATTATCATTTTTGGGCTCTTCTTCAATAACTGCTTCAGGTGCTTCTGACATATATAATATTCTATATTATTTCTATTTTTTAAGTAAATGGAAATAATATAGATAAATTTAAGAACTACTTATTTGTTCTTGTTGGTTCATTTGATTTATGTAGTTTTGATGCTGTTTTGATTTTAGATGCTTTGACTTTGCCTTTTTCTGTAAGACACAACCACATTCACAAGTTATTTGTTGCTTCNGATGCTTTGACTTTGCCTTTTTCTGTAAGACACAACCACATTCACAAGTTATTTGTTGCTTCTGCTGTTCTTTTTGTTTTTCCCTTACATCTGGGTTGTTTTTATAATAACTTTTAAGATATTGTGCTTTATGTTCCTTGTTTGCTTTACTGTATTCTTTAACTTGCTTTAATATTTTATCCCTATTATCTTGGTAGTATTCTTGGTCGGTTCTCCCCATTATGTTTTTATTGATGCACTCAGTATTTTTTATGTAATGACCTTCCCTCGCGTGTAATTCTTCTTTATCTTCACAAGGGTATTTCTCAATGAGTTCAACAATAACATTATCAATCCCAAATTCTTCAAACAAATCAAATGACCTACAATATCCCTTTTTACAATCACACCATTTCTTATAATCATACCTATGTTTCGCCATCCTATTACTTAAATACTCAACTGTAGAGCCGATATAGCATTTTGTATATGCTCTATCAGTTATTTTGTAAATCTTNAATATTATCGTTTTTCATCTTTAAGCATCTTTTCAATCTCTAAAAAAAGTTAATGAAAAACTACACTCTACATTATTAAAATCAACTGTTCGGTTAAACTCGTTTGAAAACCTAAAATTGCATCTGCGTAGAATTTTACCGCTACAATCAACATAATCAAAGTCGTTAATTTGGTTGTCTTGTATAATACCTAAATAGGGGACTGACACATTTATTTTCTTTATTATTGANCTACAATCAACATAATCAAAGTCGTTAATTTGGTTGTCTTGTATAATACCTAAATAGGGGACTGACACATTTATTTTCTTTATTATTGATGAATTACCCGCTACGGTTAATTGGTTGTAATGAGCCCTCAACTTGAGGAGTTTCAGATCTGCGGCTTTGGGGCCTCGGGGTTTGGGGTTTAGGGTTTAGGGGTTTAGGGTTTAGGGCGAAACCCTAAACCTAAACCCCTAAACCCTAAACCCTAAGCTCTAAACCCAAAGTCAGGCGCAGCTGAAGCAAGCAGAGTCCCGCGCAGCGCGCTCTGAGGAGGCCTTTTCGGTTTGGGGTCTCGCACTTCGGCATCTGAAGTCCCCCAGGTTTACGGTTTAGGCTCCAGGGTTTTAGTGTTTAGGGTTCAGGGTTTAAGGGTTCAAGTTATAGGCTTTGAGGTTTGATGTTAGGATGTCTGAAACACTCTGAACCCCCCCAAATCCTGAAGCCTTGTTTCCCTGACAGTTCCGTCGGGTAACCCTTGTAGAACCCTTACAGTAGAAGCCAGAAAGTTGGAACATCAGTATCCTCATGCCCTTACAGTAAAGTATAAGGGATCCTAGCACTAATCCTCCTAAACCCATGTTCCAACTTTCTGGGATCCCTAAACCCTAAACCCTAAACCCTAAACCCTAAACCCTTTCAGAACCCTTAAAGGAACCCAGAAAGGTTTCGGGCCGATTCTGCGGCGCTCTGGGCCTCTTCCGAAACTCGGAGGATACCGCAAACCCCGAATCCAAGAACCCTACATCCTAAACCCTAAACCCAGCACCCTATGGGATGGGGCCTAGGCCTGGGCCTGAGTAGCCGGTCCGGGTCTGGTAGGGTCATGCATTAAACCTTAAGTGGGAGTTTCCGAAAATGAGGGGTACCTTATTTTGGGCTCCTTATAATAAGGATCCTACTATTTAGGGGTACTATATTAGGGTCCCCTGTTTTCGGAAACTCCCCTATAACCTTACCTTCCCTGAACCCTTACGCCATAAACCCTAACCCTAACCCCTAGCCCTAAACGCCCCCGAACCCGAAATCCTAAACCACGCAAGGCCTGCACCCTAAACCCCCCTAAAGCCTAAACCTTAGATGCGACTTCGGGTCCAAAGTGGCCTTCATAATGACATAAGGGGTCTATAAGGGCTACTATAAGGGATCTATAAGGGTACTATAACATAGGGGCTTAAATGCTTACCTATACTATTTTGGGGGTTCCTTATTGTAATTATAGTATAATGGGCCCCAAAACCCTATTCTAATTATTAAGGCCCCTATATTATAGGCCCTGGGCCGCACCCGGCCGTCCCAGCAGGTTGCGAGCGACCTTCACCACTGGATGCTCCGATCCCTCCACGAGGCTTTCTCCCCTATAGTGGTTTAGGGTTTAGGGCCACATCAGTCAGAAAAGTTGTTTGGGTAACGGCTTTATAGTTTGTGAACGAGTTTATCAGGGTTTTCAGGAGTTGACACGCGGGCGAAAGTAATTAGAATAAGGTTGTGCGGTATATTGTTAGTCATACGGTTGATGGACAAAATCCTGCACTACTTTTAAGTACCCTAAACTATGGGAATTATGGTATATTCCTTATTATGGGTCATGCAGGATTTTGTCCATCAGCCGTAGTTTTGTCAAGGAGCTCTAAGGACGAATTTTGGCAGTTGTTCAGACCCCTATCTTGGATACAACCGGAAAAGGTTCAGAGTTCAGGGCTCAGGACTCTGAGTTTGCGGTGAAGGGCTTTCAACATTGGGGGCAATAGTGGCTGTGGCTTGCCTTATGAAACCCTAAACCCTAAACCCTCTACACAGACCCCCTAAACCCTACACCCTATAAGCCGGCCTCAAGCCACCCCAAAGCAGAGTACGGAGGTGAACCGGAGCGCTCATCCAACGGGGCATCCTCGCGGCAGACAAAGCACCGGACTTGTCTGTCTAGGGTTTGGGTTTGGGATGCAGGGTCTGCGGTTTCCAGTTCAGTAGGGCTTCTATGCTTAAGTGTTCTACAAGGGTTTCTGGGAGGTTCAGAATTTGGGTTTTCAGAGTTTTTGGGTTTAGGGTGTAAGCTTTAGGGGTGAGGATTCTGAACCCTGAACTTCATGGTTTGGGATCGAGGGTGAAGGGCGCAGGGTTTGGATGTTACGTGAGGTGTCTTGAGGATGTAGGCGTGAAGGTGGGGCCCTGTGGGATGCAAGCAACAAATGCTTGGCAAAGCAATTCAAAAACCCTAAACCCTAAACCCCTAACACCTGAATCCGAAACTTCTAAACCCTAAACCCTAAACCCCTAAACCCTAAACCCCTAAACCCCTAAACCATAAGCTTAGGTTTAGGTGATCGGCCCCCCTCTTGAGCCTGTAAGTTCATTCTCGTTCATTGTACGAATTTGGCTCCTTCCGGCAAGCTCATATTCTGGAATGGTAGGCACGGGAAAGAGGTGTCTGACTTCAAGACTCGCGCAGAGCACCAGAGTAGCCAGGAAGCTATTTTGGACTTTGCAGCCCCAGGGTTTATACTTTAACCCCAAACCCTAAACCCTAAACCCCAAGCCCCAAAAACCCTAAACTGCCCTAAACCCTAATCCATAAAAACTTAACCCTGCAAGCTGAGGCAAGTGGGAACAGATGGTGAATATAGGGGACCCACATATAGTAGCCTAAATAGTAGGATCCTTCTTATAAGGACCCCAAAATAAGGTACCACCAATTTTCGGAAACTCCCGAAGAGCCTTTGGCAGTAAGGACTCAACACCCCGTGCCACCTAAACCAGAGAGATCAAATCGGGGCCGTAACACTTGGAATAGGGCTTGGGGGTACATTACGGTATAGCTATAAGAAGAAACCGTACGGATGCTACTGGGACTTAGAGAGGTGTCTCCATTGTACATCTAAGCCCTGAACCTGGAATGCACGAAATGTAACTTCAAAGGTTGCGAACTCAGGCAGCGTATGTATGTATGCATAGATTGAGCACAACCCTCGGCTGACGTCGAGCGGCTTTGCAGCGAGACATCCTTTGGCCTTTCGTGGACCCTTCCCTGACGCCCGAAACCCAAACAGACCCTGGGCGTGTGGATGTGACGGCCAACCTGTGCCCTGACCTAAAACTAGCGTTGTCTAGGTTCCCCAGTAGTACCCTTTTATCCTTTTGCTTTTTGGGCTCCCCTATTAAAACCGAATCGTAGGATAATGGGTGCCCTTATTATTAAGGGGCTACTGGGGAACCTAGTTGTTGCACGATCAGTAATTTGCCCTGATGTTGGACCCGTTCGACCACGAAGGCCCTAGACCCTGCACCATCTGGGAGTTTCCGAAAATTAGGGGTACCTTATTTGGGGTCCTTATAATAAGGATCCTACTATGTAGGGTACTATATTAGGGTCCCCTATTTTCGGAAACTCCCATCTGCTAAAGCGCCTGCTAAACCGCTGGCTTCTGGATCTGCAGCCGAAAGGTCTGATGCATGCGGAGTCCTCGAATGTGATGCCTCCACTGTCCCTGCATTTCTTTGCCGCATGGGGCTATGTGGCACGTGCTACAGTAGAGATCCAGGAGTAGGTGTAGGAGCACAGCAGTCGTCGCCGGCGGCGGCGTCGGCGTTGTTGTCGATAAATGCGATTGTGTGACAGCTCCGGCAATGTGAGGATCCGGGCAGTTTCTCTCAACTCCCCACACATTCACATGGATGGCAATTTCAGTGAATCATGTTGTGTCTCTTTGTCGCCTAACTGCTGGACCAAGTAACTGCCGGCTGTGGCTCAGAAGGGTGGCGTTTGCAGCATGTAGCTACTTGTAGTTTTAGTTAGAGCTTCGTTGAAGCCTTTCCGAGACGGGCTAAGACAGCCTGTCTCACGTCAGGCATTCAAAAAGTGGTTGTCTGACGCTGCGTGACTTGCAGAAATGGCTCCGAAGAAGAATGCCACACCGGCTACGGCCCTCCCGCAGGTGGAGGAGCTGGTAGAACTGCCGGAAGGTTCTCCGGATGTGCCGGACCCACCCTTTACCTTCGTCATCGCGCACCTCTTCAGCCACATCTTCTCGCTCGAAACTTGGGTTTGACAGAGTTCAGAGCTCAACAAACACTAGAGCTTATGACTTCTGACGACTATTATCAATTACGGTTACTACAATATATCCGTTACTACTAGTAGTACCACTATGACAGGTCGTACTCGTTTTAATCGTATTTTACTACCAGTAGTAGAGAACGAGCGACACGACAACGCCCTAATTCCAGCATCCTGGAGCCAAAGAACTCCAGACAATGGCCCTTAGACACGAAACTACGACTAACTAAATGGACATGTGTGCGGGAAACGGCGCGAACATAGCGGCAGGTAGCCAGCAATAGCTAAGTACCGACCCCCGCTTCTCTCCTCTCTGCCTTTGCATACGTACATGCAAGCTTACATACATGCAAGCTGTAGAATGTAATGCAACGGAATAAAAGAATATCTTCTAAACAAGTCTGTCATTATCCGAAGTAGTCTAATGTAATGAAAAGACAGCCGAATATAATCCAAAACAAAAACGAGTAAAACAGACGCGAAAATAATGTTTTGCAGTATAATTCATTATAGTACATTATGTAATGTCATAGAACAGAACATAATATGTACATGTATGTATGTGTGTATATATATATACACGCATAATATAATATAACGTAGTATATTATATTATAAGAGAATACAATATATATGTTTGTGTATGCATATACATATATATATATGCACATATGTGTATATATAGCGCATACATATGTCGAATGCCGAGGAGATCCCGGCAGCCGATGGAGAGGATCCCGAGCTGAAAGATTTCGATCCCGTCGAGGCCTTCACCAGGCGTGTTCTGGTCTGTTTTCAGGGCTTCGGGATGAGGTTTAGGGTTTAGAAATTTCGGGTTGAGGGTTTAGAGGTTTAGGGTTTAGGGTTGAGGGTTTAGAGGTTTAGGGTTTAGGGTTTAGGGGTTTGAGGTTTAGGGTTCAGGGCATTTACTATAGGGGCCTTAATAATTGCCTCTACTACTTTGAGGGTTCCTTGTTGTAATTATAGTATAATGGGCAGGGTTTGGGGCTTCGGGCATTTGGAGGTTTAGGATTTACAGTGGATTGCACCAGCGGGTCTAGGGTTTAGGGCTTCGGGCATTTAGAGGTTTTGCTCGTAGTTCTAACACGTTGTACAGGGCTTCAGACGTTTAGGGGTGTTGGTCGGGTGTTTATAGTTTTTTACCAGGGCTTACAGGCTGTTTTTGTGTGAGATTCAGAGCTTTACGACCTTGTGTAGACTGCCCTAAGGTTTGCCATACCCACACAGTATATGCTTAGGCCTCAATGACTATATGAGTTACATGAGTACATGGGCCCTTTGGGCAGGTGTGCCCAGTTGGGGCTTCCAAAAGGTCTCTTTTCGGACTAGGATCTATGAAGGTTCTGGGCTTTAGGGCTTAAGGGTTTTAGGCTTGCAAGGTTTTGAAGGCCCCTATATTATAGTACCCTTGTAGATCCCGTGTAGTAGCCCTTTAAAGGACCCCTTTAAAGGAACCCTATTCTAATTCTTAAGGCCCCCATATCACGGATCACAAGCAAACCCTAAACCCTAAGCCCTAAACCCTAAGCCCTAAACCCTAAACCCTAAACCCTAAGCCCTAAGCCCTAAACCCAATGCCCTAAGCCCTAAACCTTAAACCCTAAGCCCTAAGCCCTAAACCCAATGCCCTAAACCCTAAACCCTAAACCCTAAGCCCTAAGCGCTAAACCCAATGCCCTAAGCCCTAAACCCTAAGCCCTAAACCCTAAGCCCTAAACCCTAAACCCAATGCCCTAAGCCCTAAACCCTAAGCCCTAAACCCAATGCCCTGAGCCCTAAACCCTAAGCCCTAAACCCTAAACCCTAAGCCCTAAGCCCTAAACCCTAAACCCTAAACCCTAAGCCCGAAACCCTAAGCCCAATGCCCTAAGCCCTAAAACCTAAACCCTCGCAAGCAGGTATAAGGCTGAGCCTGGTGAGCTGCCGGGTCCCATTAGCCTGGCCACGCGCGAGGACATCTGGGCTTTCCTTCGAAGTTATACTTGGAGGTTCATGGGTAGCTATAAGTAGGGTTACAAGTAGGATAACTATGGTTATAACCTATATTAGGGGACTTAAAACCCCACTTATAACTGCCCATGAACCTCCAAGTACGGTTATACGGAAAGATGGGAGTCTGGTTTAGGGTTTAAGGTTTAGGGTTGAGGGTTTAGGGTTAGGCTGTGGGAGTCTCACTAGGCTACGTACCCTAGTAGTTGGGGTTCCTTGTAAGAAGGATCCTCACCCTCCTAATATAAGGGCCTAAATACTTACCAACAGTATTTTGGGGGCTCCGTATTGTAGTTATAATATAATATACCCCAAAACCCTATTCTAACTATTAAGGCCCCTATATTATAGCACCCATGTAGATCCCTTATGCTAGCCCTTTCGAGGAGCCCTTTAAAGGAACCCTGTTAAAAATTATGAAGGCCCTTATATTAACCCTCAACCCAAGCCCTTCGACTTCGATCGCAGTGCATCAGCCCGGCCCCGCACAGCCGACCTAAAGGGAGACCTGGCGAGCTGCCGGGAAAAGGCGAAAAAATCATTCACAAGCAAGTTCTTGATGTTCTGTGTTGTTTTTCTTGCAGAAGATTTTCGAAGCCAACAGAAGCTACCACAACCTCTCGCTTCTCACAGTGTGCCTTTTGAAGCGCCCATTTATGTGTCTGGTACCGGGTGGTTGGCTCAGTGGGAAGAGAAAGAAGGAAAAGCCTTCCACAGTCAGGCTGGGTTCAGGATTTCGGGTTTAGGGATGTTTAAGGTTCGGGTATAGGGCTATAGTGCGCGATGCACTCGACACAACCAGGACACTTTCGCGTCTGCGTCATCACGGCAAGCCGTCAACTAAAACCTAAGCCCCAAACTGAAGCCTGAGCCCTAGGGTTTAGGGTTTAGGGTTTAGGGTTTAGGGAATCGTCCTAAACCACTCCTCGAGGATCTGGAGCCTCTTGCAGAGGGCGGGACCTTGGCCGCGGGGCTCCGGCGCAAGGTCGAGGCCGAGATGGACATGGATTTTTGAGGGCGTTGTCAGGATTAGTCGAAGGTTCAGGGTTTACGGGTTTGAAGGGTTTTTGAAAGGTCCTCACGGTTTCAATCGGCTGTTGAAGGGTTGTTGAGGTGTTTTAACGGTTTTCTGATTGTCTTTAAAATTTACGGGTTTCGTTTTGGGGTTCAGGGTGTACAAGTGTTGATGTTGTGGAGATACTAGTATTCGAGCCCAAATTCATCTGATCATTATTGCCGAACTCACCGTGGTTCCTGTAACTAGGATAATTGTGCTATTTTGTCTATGCTCTTGACTATGCCACCGTGATTGAAATGTCACTGAGGCCGCTATTGTCATAAATGTTGCTTACCAGTGGTGTTATTGCCATAATTGATATCACGGCTGTTACCCTTACCATCACCATTAGCATGGCTTTCATTGTCGCCGGCGTAATCTTTGACATGATCCTTATGGCCATCACCACCATCATCATGACCATCGTCATCACCATCATCAATAAGCGTATCATCCTCGTCACATCACTCTCAACAGTGTGTTCATCCTCTGCATTCTCGTCCCATTCGTCAGTGTCATTATCATCATCGCTACCACCGTTGTCATCACAATCAGTATCATCGTCATGGTCATCAGCGACGGAGTCAGCAGCATGGTCGCCGGCATCTTCATCAACACTACCACTTTCATCCTCCTTGTGATCACCTTCCCCGGCATCAGCTCTTTTTGTCGCCATCACCATCATCATCATGATCATCATGAGCATCAGGATCATGATCATTGTCATCATCATCATCATCATTTTTATCATCATCATTTTCATCATCATGATCCATGAAAGCCAAGGCCCACGCCCTGAACCCCAGGCCTTCGGCCCGACCCAAGCGCCGTTGAGGGCCAAAGACCTCAATCCTATCCACCAAATCGCGAAGCTTCAAATGCCTAGAACCATAAACCCTGAGCCCTAAGCTCTAAACCTCAAGCCCTCACAGCTCTAGGGCCTCTTGGATTCAGCATTCAGGGCTCGACCGAGGCTGAAGCCGCATGCCTCCGCCGCAAGAAGGTGAATGCTGCCAGGCGCCTCGCAATGTCGCTTAGGCCAAAATCGACACCGGATGGTTGGACTTCACGGGTCAGTCCAAAGATGCCCCCCACTACGCCCTAACAGAGTCTCTATATTCATCACTATACCAGTTATTCAGGCATCGCTATCGGGGGTGGTTGGGAGTTGAAGTTGGGGTTTAGAGTTGAGGGTTCGGGGATATGCTCAGGATTCCTGACCACGGTGCATGCCTCAGCCCCAAGCCCATCAAATCCGCCAAACCAGGAACCTTCAGTGGTGTACAGGCTCAGTAAGCCGGTAATGTAAGAACCAGATTAAGAAACTTGGGCCTTTATTCGGGTTCCTTATATGGATCCTACTAGTTTGGGGTTCCCAGGGTTTCTTAATCAGGTCCCTACATTAAACCACTGAAGCTTGGGGGTTGGTTAGGAAGATTCGGGGTTGCGATCTTAAGCCTTACGCCGCAAGACCCTCACCCCCAGCCCCTGAACCCGAACCCCGAAAAAGAGATGCAATCCCGGACTTCACTCTAAACCCCGAGCTCCCACTGCAAGGATCTCGTTCGGCTATACGTTGTAAAGTTTGAGGGTTTAAGGTTTATGTGGGCTTCCGAGTAAGGTGTGCTGCATATGACCACAATGAACGAAGGTACCCTTCCAGAATAGCTAGTCATGCCCCCACGAAAAGAGCCCGAATCTTAAGCCTTGAGCCTCAAAACCGAGAAATTAGTTTAAACCATAAACTCTAACCTTAGGCTTCAAAGCTGTAGACCCTCCAAACAAGTTCTTGCTTAAACATAATGCCTTCGCGAACCACTCTGAGGCCCGGAGAGAAAACGGAAGCAGACGTGGAGGCAGAACAGGAGCAAAAGCCAATACGTAGGGGCCTTCACAGTTGGATTAGGGCTTTGGAAGGGCTCTAAGGGGGCCTTTTTAGGGCTTCTATGAAGCTTTATATGGATTAATTTCTCTAGGGGCCTTGGAATTAGGACGGATTTTGGGGTGTATGATAGTGCACTTATATGGGGACTATCAGGGGAGAACATCACTGACTAACCACTCAGACCTCTGTACTGTACAAACCTTAATAAGAATTACCTATACTATTTTGGGGTTCCTTTTTGTAATTATAGTATAATGGGCCCCAAAACCTATTCTAATTAGAATTGTTCTGAGAAGTGTGGTAACGGAATGTTTCTTGGACACCAGCAGAACAGCTTAGTTTTCCGGCAACCCATGGAACCACCAGACTCCGACTGCTCTGAGTTGGAGCTCTGTTTTTCGAAGACCCTCCAAGATCGAAACCTTGAGCCCCAAGGCCCTCAACCCCAAAATGGAACTCTCAGGGTCTAAGAGTCAACTAAACTCGAGCACCTAAAACCGAAACCCTAAACCCCTTCTAGGAACCCTGAAAGGAACCCGACCAGGAACCCCGAAACCTTTAAACCCTTAAGCCCTAAACCCCAAAGCAGGAGAGGTCCAAGTCGATGAGTATCGTCTCCTCTCCAAATGCGCCGGATCTGACGATCCTAGTGACAGGCCTCCGCTCGATGTCGCTGTTTAGTTTTTAGGTTTTAGGGGTTTGGGGTTTAGGAGTTCGGGGTTTAGGGTTTCGGATGTTAGGGATTAGGGTTTACGGTTTGGGGATGTTTGGGAGATTTGATTCTGTACTAAAACCAGGCGTGTCCGGCAAATCAGAAGAATGTATGGTTGGTTGTCAAAATTATGGTCCCTTTTTGGGTCCTTATTATAATACGGCACCTAATATTTAGGGTACCCAAGAAGGGGCCATAATTTTGACAACTACCCATATATACGTAAATGAACATGTAATTATGAGTAGATACGTTAAGAAAGAGGATTGAATAACGTATATGCAAGTATGAAAGTGTAAACCAACAGATGGATGAAACAAGTTAAAACAGATATCAAATAACTTTTTACATGTTATATATATATGCACATATCAAGTAATCAATCAATCAATCAGTCAATCAAACAATCAGTCAATCAGTCAATCAATCAATCAATCAAATCATTCGATCGAGCGATCGATCAGGCAATCAACCAATCAATCGACCAATAACGTACATATGTGCGTATATCTACCTACACATACACAAACACACACACAGAGACGCACACACACACACAGTTTTGGCGGGTGTGTGTATTTATATATATATATATATATATATACATAGGCAGCTGTACATACATACCCACTCACTCACTCACCTACCTTCCTACCTACCTGCCTACATACATACATACATACCTGCATAGGTATGTATGCATGTATATGTAGGTAGGTATGTATGTATGTATGTACGTATGTAGAGATATGCACATGCATGCACACAATCGCGGATGTATGCAATTGCAGACAGATCCCAACTTCATGCTTGCTGGCAGGTTATCCCTCCACGGCTGAGGAGCTGGAGGAATTAGCATCGGAGGGTCTGCTCACCATGGCGGACGCCTGGATCTCCGTCCATCTGGCAGGAGACAGGGCGTGAAGGGAAAAAGGTTGGGGGGTTTCAGGGTTTCGGATATGTTTTAGGCTTTTCGGGGCTCAGGTTTAGGGTTTAAGCTTCTATGTTATCGGTTAGGGCATTGACAGGTGACAGGAGGGCCAAATCTACAGGACTCAGCTCTTCATGGGTCCTTGCGAGTATGTTGGGTATATCTACGTAAATACACTTACCTATATGTATATATATATATATATATATATATATATATACACACACACACATGCGTCACGCACCCACATACACAGAAGTATGCATACCAATACACCCGAAACGCAGACATGTAAAGGACAAGAAGGAGGTTACTTCGTAGGAGCTTCGCCCGCCATCTTCTTCTGAAAGGCGTAAGCTATCATTCCAGAATAGTAGTATACCATTACGACGAGATTATTTTGTATAATTGTATAACCCACGGTTTTATAGTAGTTTCAGGAACGCCAAAACCTTAACCCTGAAGCCTAAATGCCTAGCCTCCATCCAGGCTCCCAAGCCCAAGTTGCTTGAAGCCAGGAAGGACCAGGAAAGAGAGACAAAGAGAGACACAGAGAGAGAGAGAGAGAGAGAGCGAGAGAGAGAGAGAGAGCGAGCGAGAGAGAGACGGACGGACGCACGGCGAGGCAGGTAGTTAGTGTGAGCAAGTAAGAGACAGAGAGAGAGAGAGAGTATGGTTCCTCTCAGACTTTCAGTTCGGATGGGGATGCAGCCTCGACCGTCACCTTTTCGTGCCAAACCCGGGGCAACGAAACACGACGATGTCTCGTCTACTTACTGTAAGACCCTCCGGAGATAGCACATTCTGTTCATCAAGCGGATGGCAACTGTGATTCGTAGCCGATGCTCACAAACAGGCAAGTCCCCTGAATACAATTGTCATCGTACTGTATTCCCAATCTCCCCCTATGTCATCACTCGAATGGGTAAGAAGGGGAATTGCAACAAAGTGAGCAAATTAAGATGCCTTCAAAACATGGGGAAAGACCGAACTAACATTGTAACATATCCAATGTAAGAAACTCTGCCTTTCGGTCAATAAGCCATCATATTCTCACACACCTTGAAGGCCCGTTAAATCTTAGCGCCTGGTTGGCCTAATACTCGCCCCTTATGCCTGGGAGAAGAAGAGACAGTTGGAGTTAGACAGACGGACCGACGGGCGGGCGGGCAGACGTGCCGTCCTAAGGGTCTTTAGCCTTGCCTGCACTTTAGGGTTTAGGGCTTAGGGTATGTAGCCAGATAGAGCCCGATGCCTGAATCCAACAGGTCGGAAAACTTAAAACCGCCTCAAAAACTGAAATCAGAATCCCGGTTTCCTCAAAAGCCCTCAAGTGCTTGACGACATCAAATCCCAATAGCTACGCCGACATGCTTTGCGCAAAACCTCTCTAACTCCTGAACCCTGAGCTGCCTTGAGCAGGAGAGAGCAAGGCAGACGAGCCGGATGAGACTGGCGGCACCTGGCGAATCACGCGGACGCAGCATGGGGCGAGTTTAGAATCGGTTCTTAAAGCTTTGCTGGTTTAGTGTTTAGGGTTTAGGGCCTAAGTTTAGGGTTTAGGGTTGTTGGGGTTTTTCGGACAAAATGCTTGATTTTACTGCCTAGCCTCTACCTTGTCGATGCTGGCGGTGTCTTATCTGCTGGAATCTTCAGTGCGTCAATGCGGTCTTGGGGCCTGTTCTAGTATAATGATACTAGGGGATCCTAACGGATCATACCGGCATGATTCAGACCACTATACTACAAATAAATCCCATAAACCACCCATACTTCAGGCCCCTTTTATTGACCTGAAAACGGCTTTCGTGAGCAGCTCAGGCAGGGGGCTCCGGAAATTCTGCAGGAGCTACGAAACCGCATACTTGGCGCCGAGGTGAGAGGGCTTAGGGTTTTTAGGGTTAAGGGGGGGGGGGGTTCTGGACCTTGGGTTTTTGGCTGCGGACTTCGGGTTTCTCGTTGGGTCTAGGGCCTAGGGTCTTGGGCTTGGGGAAGCTCGAGGCTGAATGGTGGGTGAAGTTGGGGTGGGGAGGGGGGGTTTAATGGTTTAGCCCAAAACCCTGACCCCTCAACCCAAAAATTGGAAGCCATAAACTCCCAAACTCCAAAGCCCCTGTGCCCCAAAGCCCCTACACCCCAAAGCCTCTACGCCCTACACCCTGGCTTCCCTGGAGGATGACAGCCCCTTCTTATCCGCCGCTGTCACGGAAGTCCCGAACTGCCACCTGTGGGCGCAGCCCAGCGAGCAGGCCAAGGGCTTTGAAAGGTTCTCTTAAGGGTTTAGGGTTTAGGGTAAGTTCGATAAGGTTGGGTTCTCTTAAGGGTTCGATAAGGTTTGCTCTTAGGTTTTTGGGTTTAGGGCTTAGGGTTTAGGGTTGTTCAAAAAAGCTTTGTCGGATTCAGGGTTATTAACGGGTCTTATAAGGGTTCTGTCGGGGTTGTTGTTTTTTGTTTTGGGGCTTTGGAAGGGCTTTGTAAGGCTCCAAAAGGGGTGCTTGTAGGGTTCCCGAAAACCTGAACCATTAAAAAAAGGGTCTGTCTGACGGTGTAGTTTAGACTTTGGGGGTGGAGGGTTTCTTCGGGCAAGCTTCCCCCGACCTGCCAGTCTAGGGTTGTGTACGTGTAGGGTTCTATGAGGGTCTCAGCGCGTTCAGGGTTGAATATTCATCTTTTGACTTAGGTTTAAGCTTGAGGGCTTAGGGTGTAGGGTTTAGAGTCTTTCGCCTCAGGCCTCTGTGAAACAGTCTCACAGGGATGAATCGGCTTCAGCTCCAAATACTGCGATCCTTAACCGGGCTCTTCCACCCTTCCCACAGTCACACGCCCCGGAAGCCCATAGCCCCACAGTCCCTTCGTCCTGCTCCTGCTCCCGCTCCCTTCTTTGCTGCTCGACTACTACTGTTCCTACTTCTGCGACGACGATGATGACGACGATCACGACGACTCCTCATCATCATCATCATCGTCATCAGAACCATCATCACCATTATCATCATTAGCATCGTCAGACCCATAAATGCTCGAAAATGCTCCAGCGGTTTGCAAAGGAGGAGGCGCCGGACTTCGCGGCTCAAGCCCGAGCCGCGATCCTCGAGGCCCTGGGAAACGTGGCGCAGCAGAAGGCGGGTTTGTGTTAGGGTTTAGGGTTTAGGGTTCAGGGTTTAGTTTTTAGGGGTTTAGGGTTTAGGGGTTTGTCTCCCTGGTGCCTAGCAGGGAATGGGGGAATGGATGCTGGCGCGTATTATTGCAGGGGATTATATTGGGACTACTATGGGGATCCATTCCCCCGTTCCCAACTAAGAAGCAGGGAGTTGTGTGTGTGCGTGCCCTGTGCCTGTTGTTTCAAAGAAGAGGGTTGGTGGGTAGCTTTCTTTTTTTGTGCTTCGGGAAACTCAGTGCAAGACGCCTCGCATCCAGAACACATCCTGAGCCCTAAACCGGAGGTATTTGGTTAGCAGTTCTTGCTTGAAGTGTCCCGAACCCTAAAGCCCAAACCCT
The DNA here is from genome assembly GCA_003297005.1 of Symbiodinium sp. clade A Y106. Classification (NCBI taxonomy): domain Eukaryota; class Dinophyceae; order Suessiales; family Symbiodiniaceae; genus Symbiodinium; species Symbiodinium sp. clade A. The sequence continues at coordinate 149,433 of BGNK01001160.1, read as the reverse complement.
AAACCCCAAACCCTAGAGCCTAAACCCTAAACTCTTCAAAGTTCTGAGTAGTCAAGGCAGAGGTTGCAGGGCTTGGGGTTTGAGATTTGCAGCGCAGTATTCTGACCACGATGAATCATCAGGAGCCGTATCACGTTGTAATCCCTATCCTTAAGTACATATATTTACACACCGAAGCTCCAGTCAATAAAGCCCCACAGAAATACAGTCTAACACCTTATTGAAGTTATTAAGGTCCCCACATTTTAGTTCAACGTCAAGGTCCCCAAAAGCTTATTCGAGCTCACGCCTCTGCACCCGTGGACCGTGGAATGTATTCCGACACCCCGCATTTCTTCGAGCCATTTCCGAAACACTGTCAAGACTGAGAGGGTCCATGGAGAGACCCGGTAGTGAGTACTTGCCTTAGACGCCAGCCCATGCCAGCCCTACGCCAGACACCTTCAAACAACGAACTCCAAACCGGAAACACCAAATCCCTTCACCCCTGAACCAGTGGGTCCCTGTCGAGGCCGCCTACAAGGACTGGTGTACTGCCCTCTCAGAGCAGCGCATCTGCATCCCCGATCTGCCTGTGAGAGAGGAGGCAGGGGGGCAAGGGGATGGCCGGGAGGGGTACGTCGAGAAAGCCCTCGACCGAAAAAACTGCCTTATCCGCATACGGATCTTGGTGGGATAAGGGGTCGTCTCGGGCATGCGAGCTACCGATGAGGTGAGGAGCCTAAACATTGTTTTCTGTCAAACGAAGCTGCGAGTGGTGTACAGTTGAGGGGTTTAGGGGTCTTCATCGACTGTCTGTAGAACCGCCGGCTTTTCCACCCCCAAGGAGCATGACAAGCCGCCCGTGCCGACGGACCTGTACCTTGGGTGCTCTTGGAATGCTCTGGAGCTTTGCAGGTAATAGAGGGACCCGAATAACTAGCAACATTCTTCAGTACGCTTCCCATTTGTAAATAGTACACTATGCCCCAAAACCTTTTTCTGATTCTGATTATTAAGGGGGTTTGAACAAAAGCCAAGGTACGATCGCATGGTTGCGGCAGTGGACTCCTCGCACCATGACGTGCCCTTTCTTCTCTACTGTCTCTGCGAACAGGTGGCGGACATATAGCTCAGCGGATTTGTGGGCCTTTCAGCATTGGGGATCGGGGGAAGTGGTCTTGCACGATCTTTTTGAAGTAGTTAAGGGGTTCATTCAGCATATGATGACAAACGGCGATAATGATGTTGATGTTGATGATGATGATGATGATGAACATGATGAAGATAAAGGTAACGATGAAGATGAAGATGATGAGGGTGATGATGATGATGGTGGTGGTGGTGATGGTGGCACTGCTGGATGTGGATGAGGATAACGACGATTGCAGAGCCCTAAATCCCGCGCCCTGCAGGGTACCAGGGGTTGTAACCTGTGAGCTGAGGATGAGCCTGCTTGTAGAGCCGCATTTTTTAGACCTGGACTCGAACTGTGTTTCTCACCCAAGCGGTTCCGGGTCCTAAGCACCATGCGATGATCTGAACCCTGACACACCGAAAACCCTTCAGACCACTCTGAACACTAAACCTTCAACCCAAAACTCTGAACCCCAAGCCCTAAACCCTGAACCCTAGACCTAAACCGTAGTGTAGAGGGTCTTGGTTCGGGCCGCTTACTCTCCGAAACCCACCAGTTTCTGTTTGGGCCCTTTAGAGCTTCAGGCTTCGGGGCTTTGGGTTTCGGCTTGGGGCTGAGGGCTTAGGGGCTTGTTTCGTGCATGGTTGGGGCTTTGGGTTTAGGGATTTGGGTTTCGGGTTTGCCTTGCAGAGCCCTATCAACCCTAAACCCTAAACCGTTAAACCCTACCAGCCCTAAACCCTAAACCCTAGACCCTAGACCCTAAACCCTATACCCTAAAACCTAAACCCTAAACCCTACCAGCCCCCTAAACCTTAAACCTTAAACCTTAAACCCTAAACCCTAAACCCTCCCGGCAGGTCAACCACAACCTCCGTGGCGATGCGCCGGAGGTTTTGGCAGGGAAGAAGAAGCGGACACCCGAGCAGGCGGGAACCGGGCGTTTTCTGGATCCAGAGCCCTCAGCCATAATAGGCATGGCAGCAATAAGACCTCCAACAATATTAATAAGAAATAAACCTAACAATAATAAGAGCAATTTCAACAATAGTAAGAATAATACTACTAGAGACTCCCGAGCAGGCGGGAACAGGGCGAAGTTGCAGATCAAGCGTCTGCAGCCATACTAAGAATGATAAATGTTAACAATACTCATGATATTAATAACCATAATAGTAGTACTAATAATAGAGCCCTCAGCCATAATAATGATAATAACTATTCTACTAAGATCACACGATTAATCCTAGTAATAGTAACAAGAACAACAGTGGGAACAGGGCGTTGTTTGGGATCTGGAGCCCTCAGTGCTATTAACAATACTACTAGTACTAATATCAATAATCACAGCAACAATAACAAGAATAGTAATAAGAGTGATAATAATAGTGATGATAATGATGATGATAATAATGATGAAAGCTTTCATCTAAAGTCATAGACAACCTCAAGTCGCAATCCACTTGAAACGGATGACCCAAGCTGCCCTGACAACCTCAAGCAGCACCACCACCCCATAAACCAACTCTAACCCCAACCTCTTCTAAATCCTACACTCTATTTGTGCTATCAAACTTGTTTAAATAGACCCGAAAAAATCAAACCCTTGAAATCCCGAAAGCCCTGAACTAGGCCCTAAACAGCAGGCAACAACAACCCCCTGGTGCTGAGTAGGGAAGAAGGGATCCCTGTGGTAGCCCCTATATTATCCCCAATAATACTCCCCATATAGTAGAAGCCAGAAAGTTGGAACATCATTCTCCTTATGCCCTTAAGGTAAAGTATATGGGATCCGAGCACGAATCCTCCTAAACCCATGTTCCAATTTTCTGGGATTCGCTGTAATCCCTTCCCCCATTCTAGCCAGGTGATGGACTCGGCCAAGAAGGACTTCCAGACGATGAGCTCCTTCCTGGACGAGGTGCCTTTGGTTGGGGCGTTCTGAGTGGTAGGGTTTATGGTTTGGGGTTGAGGGTTTAGGAAGTTTAGGGTTCAGTTTAGGAGTGTTGGGTTCAGGGTTTAGGAGTTTAGGGCAAGTGTAGAGTTTAGTTTAGGGGTGTAGGGTTTATGGTTTGGGGGTTGAGGGTTTAGGGGTTAGGAAGTTTAGTTTAGGAGTGTAGGGTCCAGGTTTTGGGGGTTGAGGTTTTAGGGTTTAGGAAGTTTAGGCTTTATTCCAGGAGGTTAGGGCAAGTTGAGGGATCAGGGTAGAGTTAGGAGTTTAAGGTCTGGGGTTTGGGGGTTGAGGATTTTGGGTTTAGGATTCCCAATCAGAGTTTTGGGTTAGTTGTCTTCCCGGATTCCCAACCCTAAACCCTAAAACCCTAAACCCTAAACCGTACGAGGGTTCTTAACGCCTAAACCCCAAACCGGAAGCCGAGGGAGGATGGAGTCTCAGCGCACCCTTCATAATAAGAACTATAACCATGATGATAACAATAACCAGAATAATAATGATAATAATATCAATAATATGAATAATAATGATAATAATAGTAATAATAGCGATAATCATAATAATGATATCACTAACCATGATATTAACAATACCCCTTTTTGAACTTTGGCGATCATGGATTTGTAAAGTCTTAATCGATGTAGCCCATTGCAAAGGGATCACAGTTCCGTTTCTGCCATAACAGTAACAACAACAGTAACAACGATAACAATTCTGGGGTGCAGGCCAGTGACCTCCTCCTGCTGGGCAGGGATGCTCCGCGGGAGGACGAGCAGGCAAGTTTGCTGGTGTCACTTTGATCTATAGCAATTAGCGGGGTTTCTTGATTGTGGTAACCTAATGTAAATATTTTATCAAGAACCCGATTTGGTTTGAGGTTGAGGGGTTCGCGGTCGTAGGCGTTCCAGGGCTTTTAGGAGGTTTGAGGTAAAGGGTGTAGGCTTAGGGTTTGTAACTGGCGAAGTTTGTTAAAAGTTTTCGGCTTGTAGGGCTTGGACCTAAGCCCTAACCCTAACCCTAAACCATTGGAGTCTACAGGTTTTGTGTTTGGGGAGCCTTCTAAGATTGAGACGTTGCGGATTTTCGGCTTAGGAGCTTGCCTCTGCTAGGGTTCATGTGAAGACATCTTTCCAGGTTACCCTAAACCCTAAACCCCCAACGCGCCAACCCTAAACCCTAAAACCCCAACCGCCCAAAACCCACACCGATTTCCAGGTCACCTTGGACTATAAACCCGGCCCGGACTCCGACACCCTTCATGTCTCTCTCTAGCCCAGCCAAGCCCGGTAAGCTCCTAGCCCCCCCAACAAACCCCCTAATCCCCCAAGCCCTAAGCCCCACAACCTGAGGTTCAGGGTTTCGGTTGAAGGGCGCTTCAGGTTTGGGGTTTTGGGGTTGAAGGGTTTGGGTTCAGACCCAGAGCCTAAGACAGTGACTGCGAACTCCCAGAACCCACCATAATTGCCTCAGGAGTTTGACATTCCTAGCCCTTTCTTCCCAAGCCCTAAGCTCTGATCCTCGAGATCTTCAACCCTAAAGCCTGAGAATACAACACACCGTAAAACCGATGTAAAGCCGTATAGAGCTCCATTAAAAGCCCTTGTGCAACCGTACAAAAGCCGATAAACCTAGGAACATTTGTTTTAACCCACCCCTCATAAAGCCCTATAACAACCAACACCACCCGAAACCTGCGCCCTGTGTTTCCCGCAGTGGAGGACGTGGAGCCTCAAGGAAGCCTCATCGACATGGTCTTGAAGGAGTCAGAGTGCAAAACTGTAGGGCTAATTCCCGCTAACTCAAGTTTTCAGTATGGGTTCTGAAAGGTTTCAGAGCAGTCCAAGAAGGGCTCCGCAACGGTTCTAGTGGGGTGAAGCTTTTGGAGGTTTAGTTGTTTAAGCAAGGGCTTTGATCGGGCTACACGGGTTGAACAGGAGTTTTGCAGGGCCCTATAGGGTGGAGCAGAGCCAAGTGGTGGCGCGAGATGTGACAGCCACCAGGACAGCTATGGATCTGGCTTCCGAAATGATGAGTATGATGAGTACCAAGGTCATGATGACGTGATAATGATGACGATGATGATGTACTTGTCACCGCTCACACATGGCTTGCGAGGAAGAGGCTGCCGCCCAAGGCCACGTCGAAGAGAAGCCCTACATTCCAGGCATTTTGGCAGCATCGAATTCATCGGCATCAGCGTGTGTATATGTGTATACAGATTCTAACTACAGATAGACAGGTGGATAGACAGATAGTTGTCGCTGTGCATTGCTGTAAGCATGAGTGTTTGTCTCCCCCTCTCTCTCTCTCTGTGCGTGTGCATCTGCCCGTCTGTCTATCCACATGGAACCCAAATTCTACAGACACACCCTAAACCCTAAACCCTAAACCCTAAACCCTAACAGCTCAGGAATGGGCCCGCCACCGGGTGTCGGGGCAGTGTCGAGCGACACAGGGGACGAGTATGTGATCCCGCATCTGGGCAATACAGTTGATGGACAAAATCCTGCATTACCCATTATAAGGAATATACCATAATTCCCATAGTTTAGGGTCCTTAGGGTCATGCAGGATTTTGTCCATCAACAGTATGACAACCCACCCTAAGCTACCCAACTCCCCCAGTAACCCCCACCTACCCCACCCCCCCTCCCCTACCCCCTAAAGCCCTAAACCCCTAAAACCTAAAACCCTAACACCTTAAACCCCTAAATCCTTAAACCCTAACCCCCGCCCCCCCACCCTCCCACACCCAACCTATCCCTACACCTAAGACCCACGGAAGCCCTAGCCCGAGAGCTTCATCAACTCGGAGTGAAGGATTTCGGGCTTCGGCCATCGGATCTCTGCGATATGGATTTTCCATTGATTTTCCTGGGATTTAGGGTTTAGGGTTCAGGGTGCAGGGTTTAGGGTTTAGAGTGTGCGGGGGCCGAAGGCGTCACATTTCCCCAGTGCTGAGGGCCAAAAACGCTATCGTCAGGGTTTAGGGGTTTAGGGTTTTAGAGCTCAGGTGTTTGGGGTTTAGGGTATATCAGCATCCATCAAAACGAGGTACTACGACCGGGTGAGCTGCAGACATGCGGGAGATCGGCTGTCTGGGGGCAAGTCGGTGATGCTGGAGCTACTGGGATGGCTCATGGGCTTTGTAGGGTTCAGGGTTTTAGGGTTTAGGGTTGGGGCTTCATGGTCTTAAACTGTTCAGGGTTTCAGGATTTCAGGCTGCAGCAATTAATAATACAGTTAACAAGCAAATAGACGGACACGACAGCACTAGTTGGTTTCGGGTAGTGGTAAGTTTGGCCAGTAAGTCTTCTCGGAACAGCAGAAGTATCGACAATAGTAGCGAATCCCCCATTCTAGGGAAATGAAGGCTGGCGCGGGGGTACCCTGAAACCGGCAAGCCTTCACTTTCACTTTCCCCCTTCGAATTTTAGGGGGCATCGATAATTGAAGGTTGGGATCGGCAACGTGTGTTCTCTCACTTGGGAATTTGTGGGAGGCGTGGATGTGCATGTTCGCTTGATTGATCGTAGAGGCGCTGGCCGGCCGGGAGCCAGCTACGTATAATTTCACGAGACATAGACATACATTGACGTGAATGTGGCACACCGAAGACATTGACATGCAGGCTGCCAACCGAATTTGTCCTAGGTCACCCGGAACCTGAGTTCAAAAATTGTGGGTTTCAAGCTAGCCGAGTTCGCGTTTGTCAGCGATGCAAGAGGGTGAGTTCGCATTGGAACACGGCACACTTGTCATGACTTCATGATAGAAGACATAGGCTGTGGGTTTCAAAGCCGAACTCCACGAAATCCACTTCGGCTGCAGGTGGCAGCACGCATACATGCCCTCAGCTAGCTCCCTCTACAAAGTCTGAAGGAACGGTGACTTTTGGCACTGTCGGCACGACTGAAGAAATTTTCCCGTTGCCCCTCCAGATAGTCAGGCAGCTCCTGCAACGGAAACAAGGGGGTGCAACTGGAAGGCTGGAAAGTGAAGAATCTGAGGGTGGACGTCTCGGAAGTCCTGCGCTCCTGCACGCATTCCTGAGGTTCCCCCTGGTTTTCTGCACTTTCCGTGCTTTTGCCAACTGCCCCCAGGAATGGGTGGCGTTGGGCGCACAGGGCCCAAGCCAGCAAGACCGGAAGGCTGGAAAGTCAAGAATCGGGGGGTGGACGTCCCGGAAGTCCTGTGCCCTTGCACGCATTCCTCACGTACCCCCTGGTTTTCTGCACTTTCCTGCTTTCGACTGTGTTCTGTGCGCAGCAATCCGCACAGGACCACGAGTTTGAGTATGTGAAGACCACGAGAATCTAGGGAGTAGCTGTAACTTCGTGCTAAGACTTTAAAGGAACTCCGACTAATTCCGCATAGGACGACGAGCCTGAGCATGAAGACCGCGAGTATCTAGGGCGTGCTGGAACTTATACTGCACTAATGCCACACAATGTTACGCAGAGCCATATAGAACCTGGAAAAGTGAAGAATCTGCGGGTGGACGTCCCGGAAGTCCTGCGCACCTGCACGCATTCCGGAGGTACCCCCTGGAGTCCTGCACTTTCCCTGCTCTTGCATCTGCCCCCATACGAATGGATGGCGTCCGACGTAAATACCGCGCCCAAGCTAGCAAAACCGGAAAGCTAGAAAGTGAAGAATCTGGTGTCTGGGAAGTCGTGTGCCCTTGCACGCATTCCTCACGTGCCCCCTGGACTCTTGCACTTTCCCTTCTCCCGCGCGATATGCCCTGCGATTATTGCTACAAGTCTTTCTTGGCTACCACATGCAAGCACGGTTTGTCACCAACACCACAGAGTATAAGACGATATTGTGCGGGCCTGCGCGACAGCTAATTGTGCGGGCCTGCGCGACAGCTAGGAAAAATGCAATGTTCCAGCAGGCTTCCCCGCCTCGGCATATGGCCTTCGGCTTTCACGTCCACAGAGCCTCCTGCACTCATGCCAGACCCAGCCCACGGAATCCCACTTAAAAAAGCGGAAACCAGCCACTTCCGGCCCAGCCGCTGGTGTTTGCAAGCAGCTGACAAGAGGGGTCGCAGCAGCAAATACAAATCCACCGTTGCGCGCCCAATGATGCAAGTAAGGATTTTAGTTTAGGCCTTCGGGGGGTAGAGATTTTGGGTCCCCCCCGCGGCCTGCCAGAATCTAGTTTAGGTCCTTAGGGATAAGAGTGTTCTAATCCCTCCGGGATTTAGGGTTTTAGGGTTTTGAGGTTTAGGGTTTTAGGGTTTAGGATTTAGGGTTTGGGCACCATGTTTTTGTTGCGCGTTTGGGATGATCATGGACCTTATCCTATTTGGGTTGGCTAGTCTTACGTCGTTTTTGTTGTAGTTGTAGTTGTAGTTGTGGTTGTAGTTGTTGTACTACTACTACTACTACGACGACTACTACACTACAGCAACCAGACAGACAAGCAGTGTTTGTCATTGTAGAGGTTAGACTATCTGCTGCTCTGAATGCACACGGCTTGTGCTTAGATGTTTTTCGAGGTCGTGGCTTCCAGAAGTTGTTGACGCTGAGTAAGTCGTGAAGCCTGAAGGCTAAACCATACTTGGAGGTTCATGGGTAGTTATAAGTACGGTTATAAGTAGGATAGCTATGGTTATAACCTACATCAGGGGACTTATAGCCCCACCTATAAGTAACCATGAAGCTCCAAGTACGGCTAAAACTGCTTATGTAGTGAACCGTGAAGATTCCGAACCGGAGCACCCTGACTGTAAATCAAAATCCCTGAACCCTTACAGAACCCTCTTGCGCCCTCAAGAAGGGCCTTCATCCTTGAATCCCTGATCCCTAAACCACCAACAGTCCTAACAAAGAAATCCGAAACTCTTAAGTATTCCTTATTAATCCTTGTAGTAATCCTTATGAAACCCACAAGCTCTGCTAATCATTGAGCTCCCTACCAAAAGCCTAAAACCCTAAACTCTGGACCCTAAACCCTAAACCCTAAACCCTAAACCCTGAACCCTAAACTTTAAACCCTACACTCTAAACCCTAAATCCTAAAAACCCTAATCCACAGGTTAGAGCAGATCCTGTCGCACCTTAGTGCTCCCGGCATCAACCGCAGCGACTTTCCGAGGACCTGCGGCTTCATTCGGATTCTGGCGTTTGGTTTAGGGGTTGAGGTTTACGGTCTAGGGCTAGGGTTAGGGTTCCGGGTTTTGGGTCTAGGGGTAAGGGTTAGGGCTTTAGAGGGGTTAGGGTTTTTAGGGGTTAGGGTTTAGGGGTTGGGGCTTATAGGGGTTAGGGTTTAGGGGTTAGGGTTAGGGGTTAGGGTTAGGGGTTAGGGTTAGGGCTTTAGGGTTTGAGGTTCAGGGTGCAGGGGTTTAGGGTTTGAGGTGTAGGGTTTCGGGGTAAGGGTTAGGGGTTTAGAGTTTGGGTTCAAAAGGGTTTAGGGTGAGGGGTTTAGGGTTTAGGACTTCGCGTGTGGATCGCGGTCGTTTATTCTAGGATCCTTATTACAAGGACCCCCAAATAAGGTACCCCTAATTTTTTGGAAACTCCCAAATGAACCCGCAACTGGAAGCCTTCAAGGCCTAAAATGATCCCTTCGACACCTAAATGTTTATTGAACCTCTGTCGCATTCGTATAAAGCTTTATCGATCCTTTTGAAACTTTGGAAGCATAGATAAGACCCGTACAGTATAGAACCCTGTAAAAACCGTTAGGATCTCGCCGAACCCTAGCAAGCATAAACTGTAATCCCCTAAACCCTAAACGCTGAAAGCCCATTGAAGCCGAAAGGATCCCTTAAATGAAAGGATCCCTGAGGGAGCCATGAAAGGAACTGTAAGCCCCCCTGCACATGTCCACCCTAAACCCTAAACCCTAAACCGCCCAGGAGAGTGCAGATGGACCCTGCCGAAAGGTCTGCCTTCCGTCGCCAGGTTGCAGCTTGCAGCTACAGCGCTCGAAGGGCTCTTTAAGGGTTCCGGTTTAGGGTTTAGGGTTTAGGGTTTCCTTCAAGGAACCTACTTTTAGGATTTATGGCTCTGGTTTGGGTCAGGGTGCCTTCAAGGGCTGCTTCCGGGCGGATCCCTCGTCGAAGCCTTAATCTGTTGAGCACTGATCTCAGTCACAATCTAAGCCGTCAAGCCCAAGACCCGAGACCTAACCTAGATTCTGAACCCTCAGACGGCCCCAAATCCAAAACAGCAAACGTTCAATCCCAACCCATCACCCTAAACACAACTCATGGTCTCAACGTTGATCCGCTTGGCCGCTTAGGGTCTGCATCCCCACAGTGTTTGGGGGATGCCGCAAGATCGTCGCGAGGTAGGCTTACCATCAGGGCTTCCGTGAGTGCTGAAAGGCTGCTTATGGATATTGCTTACGCCATACTTGGGGCCTGGCTATGAAGTACTCGTCCTTCAAATCCTATTTTGCAGAAGATAGGTTTCTGCAGCCTTTCTCAAATCAAACGTCCCAAAGTAGGGGGTCGGTATAGCAAGGATCCTGCTGTCTGATTTCGGAAGCTCCTAGCTAGCCGCACATATCTATCGTTTGTCTAGGTGTTAGTTTTTTTACTACAGCGATAAACAGCAATGACCTACTGGCGAAAACCTTGCATGCACATTAGGGCTTTGGGATGCTGACTCTGAGGATTCGAGCCTTGGGGGCCGTCGGGGAGGGGAGGAGGGAGGGTAAAAAAAGCCCTAAGCTCTTATAAACCCTAGGTTTGGGCAGGCACTTTAATCCCAAAACCCTAAACCCTAGACCCTAAACCCTAAACCCCCCAGCAGCCGAGGAAACAGAATCTACAAGTTCCTGCCAGGTGCGACTCGGGGTTTAGGGCTCGGAGGCTTTTTGGACTGGCAGCTTGAAAGCTTAAGAAATGCACTACCTATTGTAGTTCCTTTTTTTGGTTAACCAAAATCTCTATTATAGGATCCTAACCATAAAACTGGTCAACCAAAAAAAGGAACTACAATGGAGACTCTAGGTAACCCCCAAACCCCCAACCGTTTTGAGTAGGCCTGGTGAGGGTGTAGGATGGAGTCGAGGCAACCCTTGGTTTCTTCTGGTGGCCACACAGAAGATGTCTCATAGGCTAGGTTCTCCCATAGTACCTTGATGCCTTGTTTTTTGCTGGAAGGGGGATGGGGTCTGCTCTTGAAGATGAATAAGAGGACAAAATGGGGCCTTTTATGATAAAGGGAACCAATTAAATCCAGAGCAGCGTAGGTATCCTTTTAGCGGGGACTTTGGTGCGTGTCTCAAAGGGTCCTGGGACTTGGGCTCAGGGAGCCATGCGTCGATGTTGGGAGAATTGGGCCTTTGTCGGCTGGATGGGTCGGAGCGGTTTAGGGTTTAGGGTTCGGAGCCGTATCAAAACATACAGCATATCCTGGTGTTTGTCTTCAGTAGTATGGTTAGTAGTTTGTAGGATGCGAATGGATCCCCATCTTCGCATAAGTTCTAAAGCGCACCACGTAGAGTCCCGAACCCGCAGCAACTTTGCATCTGCACGATGAATCGGTCAGGCCTGTTCGGGTTTTTGGGTCGTTTGCACACGCGGGGGTTCGGAGATTTCGGGTTCAAGGCTGAGCGATGTCACCAAAGGATCATCAATCGTCTTTGGAATTCGGCCCGAACAGCGAGAAACTCCTGCCTGCTTCGCAAGCCTGGAGAGACGGAGAGATACCTTCACAGTGGCCTGGGAACAAGGCATGTCTGTTGTGGAGATCGAGCGGATGTTGATCCTCCAGGCGCGCTGCTGGTCTGCAAGCCTATACTAGAAGGTTCATGGTTAGTTGAGGGTCGGGTTATGAGTAGGATAGCTATGGTTATAACCTGTATTAGGGGACTTAAAACCCCACTTACAACTACCCATGAGCCTCCAAGTACAGTCGGTGGTGTCATCAGGGAAGACAGCGTGCGCTTGGGAGTGGTTGGGTGTAGGGCACCGGGTCGCCAGTTAAATCTAACATTTGCTGCGAAGGCACACCGGAAAACAGCAAGCCCTTAACAGTCAAAAGAAACCCAAGCCCAAACCCGGAACCCAAACTAAACCCCTAAACCCCAAACTCTAAACTCTGAAGCCCAAAAAGGTGAAAAAGGAGCCAAGCCCACAATTTTCCAGGAGTTTCAGCAGCTTTTGCATGAAGCGCAGCCGGAGCGTCAGTGGGATCTCAAGGACCATCTTTGGTCACCTTGGTTTCCTTTGTAACATAGGTGGCTTCATCATCCCAACTAGAGCAGGGTTTCGGGGCACGGTTTAGGGTTTAGGGAGTATTTCTCGCATAAACCAACTCAGCACGGCTCCTTAAGACTATAATGGTAGCGTAAAATATGCCAACTCAACTTGAAGTCGTGGGGATAAGGGTCCAGTTTAACCACTATCAGAGGACAACATGGGATAAAGACACGAATTCAGAATCCGACGGCCTGTGGCTGATATTGCTTCCCCTTACAAAGTGAAAACATTGCCCGAGAGCCCCTAATCTGAGTGTAGTATACGTAATGTACCCCACCACCCCGGTGCGAACCTTGTTCTCATCATTCTAATCATTCTAAACCCTAAACCCTGTTATTCAGGCCCCTTATACCGTCCGCGAAGCCTCTAACCTTGCAGATCCCTGCTAGGACCGCCTGCTGCACGAGAAGATTCCCGCCGCCCTGCTGTGCCAAACGCTCTTAGAGGTGGGTCGGGAGCCGGAGAACACCCGGAAGTCCCTAAACTGGGTTCTTAGATTCTCCTTAAGGGATGGATCTATACAAGGGTTCCTTGTAAGGGATCTATAAGGGTTCCTTTGAGGGTTTAGGGCCTAACCCTAAAGTTTAGGGGATGGTTTCCTTGTTTTGGTAACTCAATTAAAACCTCTTTACAAGAACCCGGTACACCCTAAACCCGACACCCTGAACCCCGAAGCCCGTATACATACCTTAAACTTCACCTAAACTGTAGCCTCTAAGACCAGCACGCAGTTTCGGGCATTCAGGGGCTTACCCAAAAGCCTGGGCTTTGAGGCTGGGGAAGTTTCAGACTTTAAAGTTTTAGGGCTTTAGGATTCTAGGGTTTGGGGTTTAGTGTTGAGGGTTTAGGGTTTTACGGTTTGGGGTTCAGGGCGTAGGGTTGTAAAGCCTAGGGTTGTGGAGCGCTGACACCACCAGAGGGGTTTTATCCATCTACCGCTCCTCTAAACCCTCTGCCTTCAAGCCCAAGAACCTAGATGCAAACCTTCAACCCTGAATTCAAGCCCTAATGTAGGAACCTGATTAAGAAACCCTGGGCCTATAACCCCAAAATAGTAGGATTCATATAAGGAACCCGAATAAAGGCCCAAGGTTTCTTAATCAGGTTCCTACATTAAACCCTACACTGAAATCTGAGGCCTGCTACCCCAAACCCCACCCACACCGCAAGCCCGAAACTCCCACAAGCCTTACGTCGTAAAACCTTATACACCATTTGAATCACACCAAAATAGCAGCATTAAGTAGCATTTGCTTACACTAACCCTATTCTATTAGTTAGTTAAGGCCCCTACATCAGGCCAGCTGCAGAGAGTACTTCGTGAACCTGAGGTATGTGGAGCGCCCCTGGGCTTCAGGGTTGCTTTAAGGGTTGTATAGGTTTTTCCTAAAACCCTAAACCCTAAACCCTAAACCCTAACATTTCGGATCATGTGGAAACGCCGTGGGCTTCGAGTAGAAATCTGTGATTTCAGGTTGCCGGCGAATTTCGAGTTGAGGGCCGTTTTTGGGGGTTTTAGAATTAGGGTTTAGGGTTTAGGGGTTCAGGGTTTAGGGTATGAAATATGTGAGAAGCGTTTCAAAAAACCCCTTGTACGCTTGTCGAAGCTTGTAATTCTGACTTTCTTGCGCACGTGGTGCTGAGGCACTATATGGGGTCAAGTTCTCAGTCTACTTCTTCAACCCTGGAGCCCTAAACCTTAAACTGCTGATGGCAAAGTTTCTGGAAAACAAGGCCCCCGAGAAACTGTGGGGGCTGCAGGGCAGGCTCCGCGACCAAAGCCTCCATGTGGGCCCGCGCCGGCCGACATCGATCCGTCTCAGTCTGGGGGAAGAGTGAAAGAAAGCGCCCCTTGAGGCAGTTTGAGAGTATTTGCGAATGTAGCGGCTGACGTGTTGACACAAGCGGGCTGCAAGCGGATACACACCATATTCGTGTAGCAGCGCGCCCCTTCGCATACACACCCCAAACACCCTGATCCCTACAGCCGCACACTGAGCTCAAAATCCCCATGAGTTTCGGCCAGGGCCTAGCTAGGCCGGTTGTGGTGAAGCTTTTCCAGGATCCTAAGCTCTCAAGTTAGAAATGCTACAATGGGTTTTTGGGGTTTGGGGGGTAGCGTCTAGTGCGAGGTTTGGTGCTTGGCGCTGGTAAGGTTTAGAAACCGCAAGCCCGAAACCCTAAACTTATACCCGACACACTCGAACCGCAGACAAGGTCAGGATTGTCTGCTCATCGCCATGCACCATCGTGCGCTTCCTGGCCCTGGAACCCAGATCTCTTCGCGAGGGTTCGGATTTGCGGTCTTTGGTTTCTGGGTTTAGGTTTCCCTAAACCCTAAACCCTAAACCCTAAACCCTACGGTTTCAGGCTTGGGGTGTAGGGTTCAACACAACCCGAGCCAAAAAGGGGCGGAAACGCTCAGCCATGATATGGAGTACCATATGACATATTACCATATAGTATAATACAGCCTTTTAGTACCATTGCAGGATAATATAAGTAGACAAAATAACTATATAGAGAGTTAGCATAAACATAAATATCAGTATATACATATGTAAGTATAAAGATAAGCCAACATATACATGCGTATACATATATATTATAAAGTATGTATCCCCTGAACCTCGTTTGGTGTTCAGGATGCAGGGCGCCGAGTTCGTGGTTTGGGCTTTGGGTTTTGGGTTTAGGGTTTTGAAGGTTTAGGGTATGGGATCCGGGGATGTAGGTTTGGGGTTGAGGCCTGGCGTGCGGAGGTTAACTTTGCATGGATATATATATATATATGTGTGTGTGTGTCGGTGAGTGTGATGTGTATGTTGTTACTCTAAGGTGCCTTGGTGCCTGAATGCCAACAGAGTATAATATAGGACCGAAAGCCCACAGCCACACTGCTCCCAAGTCTCGGCATGGTTTATCATGAATAATGGTGGAGGACGCTTTAGCAACCCAGACTCTGCAGTTGAATCAGGACCCCCCAGCTCCACTGAAAACCGAATCCTGGGATTTCAATCCCCAATCCGATACTTGAGATCTTGAACACTGGTTGGTGTTCTCAATGCTAACATCGTGCCTGTATACATTTATCTGAATGCAGGTGTTTCTTGATGAGCGAGTGAGAATGCAAGCAATCGACTGGCGCTTATCGTGGTTTGGACTGCTGAACGCTACGCGCCAAACTTGTGCAACCCAAGCGATGAAATCCTGACATCTTAAACCCATACTCCGAAAACAAAATCTTCCTTTCTGTGTCTAAACAACAGTAAACGCCATAAAGTTGGAAACCGGATTAAGGCCAAATAGTGCTGGGATTCCCTATGCGTTACTCTTAGGGAGTGAGGCTGTTGGGTTTCCAACTTTTGGGCTTCTACTGAAAGCTAAGCAAGTCTTTGTAGACTGAATGCCATCGTAATATCGTCCTTCCTGCCTGAAAGGTCGCGTGCTCTGGCACTCCTGGGAGGGGGACCTCCTGGGGCTCGCCCCAGGAAAGTTCAAGAACAGCCAGGCGGGGTTTGGAGCCTAGGGTTCAGGGTTTCGGGTTTAGGTTGCCTTAAAGCCTCTATGGGAGTTTCCGAAAATTAGGGTAGCTTATTTTGGGGTCCTTATCATAAGGATCCTACTACTTTGGGGTATTATATTAGGGTCCCCTACTCCCATATACACCTCAAACCCAGAACTGTGTCGGGTTTACGGTTCAGGGTCGTTTGTCGAGGGATTGGAGGATGAAGGGCTCGTTGGGTTGGGTGCAGAATGCAGGTGCTTCCTATGGGTTGGTCGGCTTTCCGAAGCAGCAGTGAATATGCTGATGCGGGGACCCAAATCTCAAAGAGCCGACAAGTTCGATCTGCGCACTGCCTACATAATGCAGGATTTGGAGTTTGCTGCGCGGTGCTGCTGCTGCTACTGCTGCTGCTGCAGTTGCTGCGACGGATACCACCATACCCTTAAATCCTAAACCCCTAAACCCTAAACCCTCCCTTAACCCTAAACACCTAAACCCTAAACCCTAAACCCCTAAACCCTACACCATATACCCTAAACCCCTAAACCCTAAACCCGAATCCTTAGACCCTTGACTCCTCATCCCATTAGACCGAAATTTCAGGCAGGGCCCCCGAAACACTTACCCATCGTGCCAAACGCTATAAGGGTAGTTGTCAAAGTTCTGGTCCCTTTTTGGGTACCCCCATAATCCTAAACTCTAAACCTTAAATCCTAAACCCCTAAACCCCTAAACCCGAAACACTCAACCCGAAACCCTACGCCATAATTCTAAACTCAAAACCTCTAATCCTAAACCCCCAAACCCGAAACCCGAAACCCTAAAACCTAAACCCTAAAGCCAGCCCTACAGCCAATCCCCAAACCCGAAACCCGAAACCCTAAATCGAAATCCTCTTGCTTCAGAGCTTCATCTCAGTAGGAACCCTATCCTAAACCCCCAGCCCTGAACCCTAAACCCTAAAAATGTGGGTAACCCGAAACCCTAAACCGAAATCTTCCTGATTCATCTCAGAAGGATCTTCCGGCCTGCCCCATCCCGACCTTCAACGACTGGTGGCAGCACGTATCAGGCCGGGGACTGATGGTTTGAAGGTTTGGTATGGGGGCCTTAATGAATTACCTTTGCTTTTTTGGGGGTTCCTTATTCTAATTATAGTATAATGGGCCCAAAAACCCTATTCTACTTATTAAGGCCCCTACAGTACTTGGCATGAAGGTTTAGGGATTTACGGTTTCAGGGATTCGGGGTTTCAAGGCGTCAGGGTGCTTCTAGGGTTGAGAGTTTGAAGGTCAGGGGTTGCATCGGTTTGAGGGTTTTACTTGGAGATATGAAGGCCTCGCGAGGCTTGCTTTGGTGATGGTTTGGGGGTGGGGCGGGTGTAGCTTGGCCTATGGTGTTCGGTTTTCAGGGTGTGGTTTAGGGATGAAGGGTTGGTCAGGGTTAGGTTTTAGGGTTTAGGGCCACTTTAGGGTTTAGGGTTTAGGGCGTAGGGCTTAGGGTTTAGGGTTTAGGGCTTAGGGTTTAGGGTTTAGGGTTTAGGCTTTTTAGCCTCCGGACGGCAGGTCCTCAGCCCTGAAGCCTCCAAACAACCAAAATCCCACACCCGAAAGCACAAATCCTCAACCTTAGCCCAAACCCTTCGCAGCCTGAGCCCTACTTGGAGGATCATGGGACTTTGTAAGTAAGGTTATAAGTACCTTAATTGGGGTTATAAGCAGTCATAATTAGAGTTACCGCAATTATAACCCTAGTTACTAAGTCCCATGATCCTTTAAGTAGACCCAAGACTCCAAGACCTTACACCCTAAACCCCCGACCCGAAACCTAAAACGCTGAAAAAATAGTCTGGGTAATATCCCTTATGGACCCGTTTTCAGGATCCCTTATAGAACCCTATTATAGATCCCTTATCGAGCCCTTTTAAGAGATCCCTGAGCCCGAGTGGCTCAAGGCCATCCGAGCCTGCAGCCGGGGCAGGAGATCCTGCAGGTTTATAGAGTTTGGGGTTTGGGGATTTTAGGGTTTAGCTTAACCCTGAATATCCTACCTTCTTAGGGTTCCCTATTATGATTTCCTTATATAATCCTCAAAAAGGTAGGTTCTTCAGGGTTAAGGTATGGCTTAGAAATTGGAGGGTCTAGGGTTTCAGGTTTAAGGTTTAGGGTTCACCTGTGATCGCTAGGAGTTTCGGGTCGCAGGGTTTCGGACTCTCGGGTTTTGGAGCTATAGGATTCTAGGTCCTGGGTCTCGAGGCGTTTTAAAGTCTTGGGGTTCTTGCGACTTGCGGGACTTATTTAGCTGAAGATGCTTTCTGAGCTTCGACATTCCTTCCCTAGTTGAAGCAGTATTTTGTCTTTTGGACAGGGATTTTATAAGCAAGACTGCCGGCTTGCGTGTTGAGTTTGCGTGGTCTGTTTGGGTAGGTTCTGCCGGCTTTCTGAGCCCTCTGAGCTCTACACCCCGCGGACCAAAACTAACAATAAACTCAACCCTCAACCCCTAACCCCAAACCCTAAACCTGCCCGACACATTTCAATTTGTTGGGGTTGTGCCTTTCTGTAAGTGTAATCCTTGGAAGCGTTTTCCTGCTCGATTTTAGACCCGAGCTTTTTTGGCATTGCGCTTCAGGGTCATATTGGAGGCTGGATGTTCGGTCGAGCGGCAGAACAGCGACCCTGGCTTTCAGGGTATAGGGTTTTAGGGTAGCAGGTTTCAGCTTTAGCCCGAAGCCCTAAACTCGAAGAGTTTTGGGCTTTGCAAGATTCTTGTAAGCACCTGACGTCCGAAGTCGTCTTTACCCGAAGCCAGAAATCCTGCGCCACAAGTCTAAATCCCATACTCGCTCCAGACTCTAAACCCTCAACCCTAAACCGAACCCTCGATTAGCATAAGCATGCCGAACCCGTCACTAAACCCGGAACCAAACCTTCAAGCCTAGACCGAACATCAGACAGCAGGACCTTCGACAGACTCAGAGCGCTTCAAGGGAGGAGCTGCCAGCAGCATCTTGGGCAGCAGATCTTCAGAGAGCTGTGAATCACTGTTGGACGTCCTTCCAAAGCCTAAGCCCTAAACCCTCAACCCCAAAACCCTAAACCTTAAACCCCGAAGCCTACCATTCAGGGTGCTGTCGGGCCCGCTGTCGTCGGAAACTTACAAGTCTGCATCGTAAGCTTCAGACCCTAGACCCTGACTCCTGAACCCAACTTCGCCAAGCAGGTACTGTGCTTCGCATCTGAGGGATTGAGATCGACGGTTTTGGGTATTCGGATGAGGTTTGGAAGGTATACCTTAAACTACCAAACCCTACTTTTTTGTGGTTTCTTATATAAAGCCCTAATATGGAATTTCTAGGGACCCGACACAAAAAGTGGGTTTTGGTAGGTTCAGGTAGGACTCAGGAATTCAGATGTTAGGTTTAGTGGCGCCCTTTTTCGTCTTCGGACTTGGCGCTGAGATTTTCAAGCTAAACACTAAGTGGGTGAGTCGATTATTCCCCTCCCTCCTCGGCAACTGCAGCTGAGTCCTAGCCTAGGTTTTGCCATTTCAGGTTTGAGGTCTGACATGCGTAATATAGAATCCCGAGTTGAGTGATTGCCAATACTATTCCACAGGGTCCTTGATGTATTTATAGCACTAAAAGCCTTGTTCTCAATATGAAGCCCTTGTAGTATCGCCCATGCACTTGTCTGAACATGTGAATGGATCCCAGCTCGCGATCTTCTTTGCCTGGGCATGGCAGTCGTATAAGCTTCAAACAACAAATCCCACGCCATACTTTCTGTCTGCATTGTAGTTCTTTCATTCTTTTAGCCAGTCTCATCCTTCGGGTCAAAATTGCTTGAAGCAACACTTTCGAGGCAACCAGTAAACAAGGAACCACGAGACCATACGCAGATCCCAAGCCCCCTTTTTCACTTCGGGGGCTCCGGGCTGCCCCGATGCTTAACTTTCTAACCCTATCGGCGCCATCAACCGTATAAAGCCTTATGAAACCTTACCCCAGGGCACCAGTTACCTAAACAGTAGGTTACTAACCATATAGTATGTTCCCCAGCAACCTACTATTTAGGTAACTGGAGCCCTAGGGTTATAGACTAATAGAAGCCGACGCTTTCTTCGCAGAGGCCTCGCAGCACGACGCGGAAACGCAGAGTTTCGCCAGTCCCGACCTCGGCTCCCATGTGTGTTGGGCTTTAAAAAAAGGGGCCTAAACAATTGCCAATACTATTGTGGGAAGTACAATGGGCCCAAAACCCTATCCTAACTAAGGCCCCTATAGAAAAAAGGCTCCAGGATGAGACCTCTGGGGTGGCTTGGGGATCCTAAAGCCCTAAAAGTCTGAATAGCAGGCTTCTTGTTCTACGGTTGATGGTATAAATCCTGCATTACCCATAAGAAGGTATATACCATAATTCCCATAGTTTAGGGTCCTTGAAGTAATGCGCACAGGCCCTGCGAATCGGATCCTGCACTTGCAGAGCGTCACGCCATGAAGGCGTACTTTCCGATCTCCGGGTCTGTGAGCCCACGGTGCGTATGCCGGGTTTAAGGGTTAGGGTGCATCAGTTGGGTTTGGTGTGTTGGGTTTTAAAATTTTGAAGGGGTTTTGGGGTCTAGGGCCGCCACCCCACGTGTAGGGTTTAGTGTATTCTGCAGACTCAGGTCTCTCAGCAAAAGAGATGCTGGACCTGACGCGGCCTCTGGTGCCTAGCAAGGTCGCTTTCCTTCAGGGTTAAGGCTCTTGAAGACATCTCTGGATTTCAAGAGTTCAGGTTTGTGGGGTTTAGGATTTCAATGCCTGAAATTTGAAACTCCACCCTCCAAATCACGAAGCTCAGACCCGGCTTGCCAGTCTTGTGATTTGGCAAAAAAGCCGTGAATCCTAATTTCAGGAGGCTTTCAGAGTGCACTGTCCATGATTAGAACCAGCGCAGAACCCCCAAAAATCTCTTTCCTATACAAGTTCAGAAGCCCTTAAACTGATACCCGCCCCTCGAAAGTCCATGCCCGAAGCCCTTGACCCCAAACCCTAAACCCCAAAACTCAAAGGTGTGTGCCGAGCTCTCCAGAAGAGCGGAATCTGCTTTCAAGGAGGATACCCAGAAGCGTTGGGGTTTAGGGCTTAGGGCGTAGGGTTGGATTTGCGGTTTAGGGTGTAGGGTTTAGGGTGGGTTTAGGGTTTAGGAGCCCTCAATGCCAATCCTGTGCCAAGAACCCGAACCTTCAATGTTCAACCCAAAACCCTACACCCGGAACCTTCAACCCCTACAGGACCCCTTACGACACCGCACGAGAACTCCATACAAGCCGTCTTAAGAGGCCAGCAGGCTCTGAAAAGCCATAGTATAGGGGCCTTCTTTTTTAGAATAGGGTCTTGGGGCCCATCATGCTATAATCATTCTTTGGAGCCCCCCCCCCAAAATAGTATAGGTAATTTAGGCCCCTATAGTACCTTAAACCCTTATAACACCCTTACAGACCCCTTTAGGGAACCTTATACATCCCTTTAAAGGAACCCTATAGTACCCCTTTCTGGACAGGTCCTCGACATGGATGCTCGAGAGGCGGAAGTCTCAGAAGCATCCTTTGCTTGTTTGCATTTTTCGCTTACTTGTTTACTTGCTTAGTAACTTGGCTGAGTTATTGTTTGCGTTGTTTGTTTGTTTGGTTTCAATCTCGTCATAATTTTGTAGTTTGTTTGTTCATTTGCTGTTTGTTTATTTCTTTCATGTAGTCGTTCATGGGTTCATTTATTTCTTCATCTTTTCGTCAGTTGTTGTATACCTAGCTCTTTATTTGCGGAACTCTCGTAGGCTCTCTCACTCACTCTCTCACTGTCTTTTTTTTTTCTCTCTCTCTCTCTCTATATATATACACATAGCGGTTGCAGGTCCTAAACTCTAGACCCTAAACTCAAAACCTATAAACTCTGAACTCTGTATAACCCTAAGCCCTAAACATTTAATGACAAACTGAACCCTAAACCCTCAACCCCAAGCCCGAAATCCCAGGTGGGCTACTGTCGCATCGTAGAGAAGATCTTGGTCCCCTCCGATCGCTCCGTGATCCTGCGCACGGTGAGGGCCTTAGGGTGTAGGCTTTGAATAGGTTCGAATCGGGCTCTGGGGGAATACCACCCTGTTTATCCAAGGGCAATAAAGCTAGTCTTTCAGCCCCTCATATTAAGGTTCAGGGTGTTAGGTTTCAGATCCGCATGCGGCCGGGATGCTAACGAGATCATGCATATGTCACATGTCTCAAAAGCCGAAAACCCTAAACCCCTGAACCCTACACCCTAAACCTTAAACCCTAAACCCGCATGTGGCATAAAGCCGGGTTGCAGGAGTTCCTCAGGATGCTTTGCTCATCTTCGGGTGTAGCCTCCGAGAACTTTCCTGCACCAGTACTGTCCACTTGCAGCAACGTCGGTACGGTCCGACCTTGTCGCTACTGTCCGAGTGGTTTGAAAATTCCTGGGCTTGATATGCTTTGTTTAAGCTTACATTTCCCCTCTTCCTCCTTTGTGGCGAGTGTTTATGCTGGAGTTTTGTTTCTTTAGATAGTGTCAGCCCCTTTGACGATGCGGTCCCTGTCGGCTGGCTGCGACATACTGCTGTGTGATCTGTGCAGGGCGTCACACTTCACACGCTGGTTTAGGGTTATTGTGCCACCGCATGGTGGCTTCACACCTTCTTCACGAAACCCTTAGCCTGTAGACTGCAGCCCCTGGACCCAAACTCCCTAAGCCCTACTAAACCCTTAACTCCGTTTAGGGCTTTGGGTTTACGGTTCAGGCGAAAAGCCCGAGGTCCCTAAATCTGTAGACCCTAAACCCAAAACCACTAAACCCTGTAGAAATTCAGCCCAAAGGCCCCTCAGCCCCTAAGCCCAAAGGCCCCTAAGCCCCTATGCCTTGAACCTTGCCGGACGAATTGCCGCCTGCTTATCTTCCACATCTGCTTCTCCTCACTGGTGACTTCGGATGGGCCGAAGTCACTGAAACTCGGGTTTAGGATTTAGCGTTTAAAATCTTAGTTTTAGGGTTTGGGGTTCTGAGCCTAGTATTTTAGAATGTAGGGTTCAAGCTTGTCTAAATCTCAGTCACACCTAAGGCATGACAAGGGAGCGCTGCTTCAGATTTGCAAGCCTTTGCATGATGTCCTCAACCCGGAAAGCCCGAAGTCGTAACAGCAAGCCCTCAACAATGAAACCCCTAAACTCTAAACCCGGAACCCTGAACCTTGAGCCCCGAACCCTGAAGCGCGAAGCCATACACCCTTAACCCTGAGACCCTGAAGTTAAACCCTGAAATCCTTGCCAACACGCAGAAACTGAACTCTGAACCGAAGCTCCATGCAATCGCTAAAACCCTAAACCCAAACACCTAGCCACAAAATCTGAAACCTCAAACCCCTAAACCCTCAACCCATAGCCCGACCCCAACTCCCCAGAAGCCCTCAGGCATATCAGCGAGGTGTTGGAGAATCCGTGCCTCCGCTTTCGGAGCAGACAGAGGCTACCGTTTTGGGGTGGGTAGGGTTTAGGGGGTTGTCAAAAACAACCAAATCCTGCAAACCCTAAAGCCTAAGCTCTAAACCCTAAACCGTAAACTCTAAACCCGAAAACCAAAACTCTGAACCCCAAAACTTCAACCCTAAACCATAAAGCCAAAACACCAAACCCTAAACCCTAATCCTTTCCTGCCGCTTTTGGGAGCTGCCGCTTCCCTTCTGCGGCTTTAGAAAAACGATCATTGCTCCGGCGCAGTTTCTTGAGGGAAAGAGGGGTCCTGAACGGGTTCCCTTTAAGGGTGCTACAAGGGATCAAAAAGGGATTAGGGATCTATAAGGGGTCTATAAGGTATCCATAAGGGATTTAAGGGATCTACAAGGGATCTATAAGGGATTAGGGATCTATAAGGGATTTATAAGGGATCTGCAAGGGATCTATAAGGTTTAGGGTTTCGGGGTCTGGATAATTCGAAACGGTATGTAGCAGCAGCCTGGAAGCATCGGAGAAGGCATCGGAGCTTGTTCTGTTCGGCTCCTCCGACTAAAACGATGCATAAATGCGGCGTTTGCCCCATAACTCCGGTGCGGTTGACGAAACGTTTTGGGGAGCATGGGTCGAGGACCCTAGGATCTGGGACTTAAGGTTTGGGGTTTAGGGCTTGAGGTTTAGGCTTTCAGTTTCAGGGTGTCTAGGTGGTGAGAGTTGTGCCCCATGAAGACTTTTCGGTGACATAAAGCCCCTGTCTCACAATTTCAGCATCGCTGAAACCTGTGTTAAATCAGAAACGGTAGAAGTAACACATTTAACGGTCGGGACTATGCGCTGAGGCTAGGTACCCTCCTTGTCCACTTATTCTACTGTAGGGTTCCCTCTACTAAACCAACCCTAAGCCCTAAACCCGCAGCCCTAAAGCCCTTAAAACTCTGCTTCCGTGCCTGGCCGGAGGTAAAATCAATGTCGGTGGACACCTCAGATCGCCGAATGGGGTTTTGGCTCCTGGAAGGGATTTGATCCTTTTGGGGTTGCTACCCCTTGGTTTAGGGTTTCGGTGCTTTAGGGTTGTAGGTTTTAAATTGCAACCCTAAACCCTAAACCCTGAACCGGTTTGGGTAGGATCCACATTACAAGGGCCCTGACCAGAGCTGGGGGCTCCTCAGTCGGCTTCCTACATGAGGCCTCCTTCTTGCTACTCTAGGGCTTCTTTGGTCATAGGGACCCTTAGGGGGGCTTTAGGGTTTAATCATAGGGACCCTTAAGGGTTTAGGGTTTAGGGTGTTGCTATTGTTGCGCATTGTTTTTGTATGCTTTAGTCCTCGCTCTGTGTCCCCTAAGCCCTAAACCCAAACTCTCACTTGACAAGAGTTTGTTGGTCTTGAGTCTCCGATCCTGGATCTTCCTGAGGTTTAAGTTTAGCTTGTATTATCGGGGCCTAAATAGTTACCAACACTATTTTGGGGCTTCCCTACTATAATTATGGTATACTGGACCCCAAAACCCTATTCTAATTCTTAAGGCCCCTATATTTTGGTTTAGCTGTAGGGGTTGTTGGCAGGGGCGATCGAATGGATAGGGCGTGTTGTCGGGCTTTGGCTTGAAGCTTTGGATACAGCGTGTCCCACTAATTCAGGATGTTAACGAACCATTGATATTGGGGGAGCTAAGGAGCCAGGGATGATGATAATCCCCATTAAATAAAGAGCTAAAAAGCCAAGGCAACCCCCAAAACCACTAGATAGTTAATTTAAGATGTGTTTTCGGTCCAGGGGTTCAAATCTATGCTCCCTAAGACCGAACTGTCTACAGTAAGGCTCTTGCCCAGGATCACCGATGCTTCCGCGCCCAGCATGGTGTAGACCCTTCGCAGTATATAGATACTTTTTGTCTCGACCACGAACAAGGAACCCAAAGCTTTCAGCAACCCCTTTACCCTGTCAAAACGCACCCAACACTCCGAAACCCTAAACCCTAAACCCGAAACCCTAAACCCTACACGCTTCAAAAAAAAACCCTAAACCCTAAACCCTAAACCCTACACGCTTCAAAAAAACCCTAAACGCTAAACCGTCGAAATTTTGGGCCCCTCGGCCCTAAACGCCGAACGCCAACCCAGAGCCTGAATTCCGCAAACCCTATGCAAACCCCAAACCCTCAACCCTGAAGCCTTGTAGACCGCTTATGGAACTCCTTATACAGACCCTTATGGACCCCTGCTAAACCCCCCTAAACCCTAAACCCCAAACCCCTAAACCCTAACCCCTAAACCCCAAACACCTAAACCCCTAAACCCTAAACCCTAAACCCCTAAACCCTAAACCCCTAAACCCTAAACCCCTTTCAGGAACCCCGAAAGCTCAGGTAGCCAGTGCGACTGGGGAGAGCTTCAGCAAGGAGCAGCTCAGCTCTGCAACGGATGAGGACCCAGACCAGTTGAGGGTTTTAGGGTTTAGGCCGGGGTTCCTTTAAAGGGTTCCTTTAAGGGATATATTAAGGGGTCTATAAGGGTACTATAATATAGGGGCCTTAATAAATGATTAGGATAGGTTTTGAGGCCCATTCTACAATACTAACAATAGGGAACCCCCAAAATGGTATTGGTAATTATTAAGGCCCCTATAGTACAGCTTAGGGTTCATTTCTAGAGTTCCGGGCTGCCACCTTACAAACCCTCAGCCATAATTGCCAAACTGTAGACAATGCCGAACTGTCGCACCGAACTCCCTTATAACATCAAAAGCCTGAATTCCACACCCTTGGAGACAGCAAGACTTTAAAAGCCACAGACTTCCGTTGGCAATGGATGCACGCATACGCCTTGGACCCGAAATGACGTGATCTTACATCCATGAAACCCCAACTTGGAACCTTTTACACCGTTGAAATGCAAAGTACCCCTTATGGAAGGGACCCGTATGGAACCATCTTCAAACAACAAATATCAACAAAAGCAGCCCGCAAACCCAAACCCCAACCCTAAACTCTGAACCCTAAGCCCTGAACCCTGTAAGCCCTAAACTCTGAACCCTAAGCCCTAAACCCTGTAGACCCTAAACTCTGAACCCGAAGCCCTAAACCCTGTAAGCCCTAAACTCTGAACCCGAAGCTCTAAGACCTGAGAGAGCCTGAAAGAAATTTGGAGGACGAGGAGGTGCCTCCACCCGAGCCCTTCGTGCCGGGACCCAGGAGG
This sequence comes from Symbiodinium sp. clade A Y106, assembly GCA_003297005.1. Lineage (NCBI taxonomy): Eukaryota > Dinophyceae > Suessiales > Symbiodiniaceae > Symbiodinium > Symbiodinium sp. clade A. Next base: position 122,929 of record BGNK01001160.1, on the reverse strand, counting down.
CCACAGGTTACGGATTTGTTTAAGAGGTTCACTTAGGGTTTAGGGGTTTAGGGTTTAGGGTGTAGGGGTTAGGGGTTTAGGGGTTTAGGGTTTAGGGGTTTAGGGTTTAGGGGTTTAGGGTTTCCAAGAGGTTGTATAGACTTTTTGGCGTTTTTGGAGATGCTTGTTATTCAATATGCCCTACATCCTAAACCCAAACCCTGTGAAAGGGTCGTGTTTTTGTTGATGCCTTTGATAGGGCGTTTATGGTGTGTGGAATTCGTTCAGGGTTTTATTGGGGTTCTCTAGATCTGCCACAAGGGTTCTGAAGGTCCAAGAAGGGTTTTGCACGGATTTAGGGTTTAGGGTTTAGGGTTTAGGTGTTTATGGCCCAGAGGGTCCGTGGTTTGAGGCCAGTAGGTAAGAGTTTATTTGAACTGAACATGGCCAGGATTAATTTTGCAAGGTTTCGGAGTGAGCATTTAGGATTTACTGTTGAGTGCGCACGGACTTACAGGCCGAGAAAGCTGTCGAGTGTATTCTGTGCTTTGGTTGAGGGGTTGTGTTTTGCAGGTTTGGAGATTGACTTTAGGGGTTTATGTTCCGATTGTTGATTGCAGACCCTTTTCGGTGGTGTATGTACACACATAAGAAGGTAGACACACACACACACATGAATCTCTCTCTCTCTCTCTCCCCTCTCTCTCTCTCTATATATAGTATGTACTGAATACATACATATTTTTATATGTAGACATACACATATACATACATAGAGATATGTGTATGTATATATGTATGTGCATATATATATATATAGAGTGCTAATCTTTTCGGGCAGAATCTGGGAAAATCGGGCAACCATGGGTCGCGAATAGCGGAGAGTTTCAATCACCATCCCCGCAATTTTCAAGAACACCTACGGCAAAAGGTTGGGAACGGTAGGGGGGGGGAGGAGGGGACTGCGAACGCATGTGCATTTACATGGCGTGTTAAAATGCAAAGCGATTTCTCTCTTCGTTCTTGTGTCACTGGATGAATTTTTAACCTTTGCTGAAGGCAAAGGAAAGGGTTTAGGGTTCAGGGTTTGGGGATTAGGGTTTTAGGGTCTAGGGTTTAGGGTTCGGGATTGGTAGGGGGGGAGGGGGAGGGGGACTACGAATGTATCTGCATTTACATGGCGTGTTAAAATGCATAGCGATATCTCTCTTCGTTCCTGTGTCACTGGATGATATTTATCTCTGCTGAGGCAGAGGAAAGGGTTTAGGGATTAGGGTTTTAGGGTTTAGGGTTTCCGAATGTGCCTTCGTCTATGCCCGATTTTTTCGGACCTGTCTGAAAAAAATGTGTCTCTATTCCCGATTTTGCTCCTGCATCTTCATGAAAATCCCAATGCCTATGCTGAACATAGATCCGTGAAAATCCCAGCACCCTATATATATATATATACACATATCCTAAGCCCGCAACTTCAGAAATCGCCCCTTGTGCCTCTAAGCCCTACGATCCTCCTTGAAGCCCTAAGATCTTCCTTAAGCCCTACGATCTTCCTTGAAGCCCTAAGATCTTCCCTGAAGCCCTAAGATCTTCCTTGAAGCCCGAAGATCTTCCTTAAGCCCTAAGATCTTCCTTGCCTCATGGCTTGGCAGGGAGCTGCGCACGGTCCGCGTTGTCAAGGACCGCTGGCAGGGAGGGCTCGGAGTGTCTAATATAGGGGCTTAAATAATTACCTATACGATTTTGGGGGTTCCGTTAATTATAGCATAACGGGCCCCCAAACCCTATTCTGATTATTAAGGCCCCTATATTAGGGCTTAGGGTGAAGAGGTGCTTGACTTCTAACCCGAAGCCCTAAGCCCCAAACCCCAGACCGTAGCATCAACCCTCTAAGCGCTAAGCCCAAACCTGTTTTGTCACAAGTTTTGTCGGATCGTCTTTTAACGCAAAGGTTCGCCCTAGGAGGTTCCGTGACTGTGGCAACCTGTGATCTACTCCCCCTACCCAGACCCTGATTGAACACAGGGAGGAAGCACAGCCAGCGGCAAGACTCCAGGAGCACTATGGTTGAAAGGAAGAATCACTACCCCCATCGCCTGTCAGAGCTTCTACTGAGGATGTGATTGACAGTATAGCTAGGGTTTGGGTATGGCTTAGGGTTTATGCAATTTATGCAACTCTTCAGACCATCGTAGCCGTAAAAGCTGAATTAGGGCTCCGCAGGTTCCCTTGACTGGTTTAGGGTTGGGTTGGGGTCCGGCACGTAGGGTTTAAGGTTAAGAAGGTCTGGGGTTTAGGGTTTGAGGGTCCGGCACGTAGGGTTTAAGGTTAAGAAGGTCTGGGGTTTAGGGTGTAGGGTGCCTTAGACTAAGCCCTAAAACTCTCAAAGCTTCGCAGCCAGGCGGTTCCGAGTTGCGACCCCGAAGCAGAACTCTGAAGCCAGAAGCTTAGGACGGACCTCGTTGCAACAATGCCCACTTGGACAACCCCCAACCGGCTTTTTTTTATAGATGGCTTCGTGAGGCGTCAAAGCTAGAGAAGCGGTGATATCATATCAGTGTATTCAGGAAGCCCGGCGACTTCGACGACCCCTCCAGACCTTAATCCCAAAACATGAAACCCCGAATCCCTAAACCCTCTGAAGCCCTACCCTAAACCCTACACCGTAAAACTCAAAACCCCTAAACCCCTAAACCCCAAAACCCCAAAACCCCAAAACCCCAAAAACCCTAAAACCCTAAACCCTAAACCCCTAAACCCCTAACCCTAAACCCTAAACCCTAAACCCTTAGACCCCTAACCCTAAACCCTAAAACCCTGGAGGATGCACTGACCTTTGGCATGGTCACGGATGGAGTCAGGGTCCTGGAAGGGCTGAGGGCGTCGGAGGCATCAGATTCAGGGTGTACATAGGGTTTAGAAGCTTAGAGTTTAGGGCTTGAGGTTTGGGAATTTAGGTTTAGGGTTTTGGGGTATAGGTGGTATAGGGTTCAGAATTTTGGCTTCAGTCCTTTTCTAGGGATCCGGGCTGTGCTCGAAATCCTCTTGCTAGCGATTGCGCGTGGCCTAGAGCGCCACAATCCAAAACGCCCGTCTGCCTGGAACTAAAGTTCTGAATCTGGGATTTAAGACGTGAGCACTCAGCCCTTCCGGCGAAATCCTATACCCTAGACCCTAATCCGTCGTCCGTCTGTGATGAACGCAACCCTAAACCCTAAGCCCTAAACCCTAAACCCTAAGCCCTAAACCCTCGACCCTGATCCGTCGTCCGTCTGTGACGAACGCAACCCTAAACCCTAAACCCTAAGCCCTAAACCCTCGACCCTGATCCGTCGTCCGTCTGTGATGAACGCAACCCTAAACCCTAAACCCTAAGCCCTAGACCCTCGACCCTGATCCGTCGTCCGTCTGTGACGAACGCAACCCTAAACCCTAAACCCTAAGCCCTAAACCCTCGACCCTAAACCCTAAACCCTAAACCCTAAAACTATGAGCCCGAAAACCTGATGCCTGGGCATCCCGGGCCCAGGCTTGGGACGAGACCGTGTCAGCGCTGAAGCTCACAGGACTCTGGGCGTATGTAGGGGCCTTGGGGCCGTTTTAAAGGGTTCCCTTAGAGGGTTCAGGGTTTAGGGTTTAGGGTTAGGGTCTAGGGTTGAGGGATGTTTCGGGGGTGTTACAAGAACCGTAGAAACATGCTGGTTTGTCTGGTTGCCCTATTAATGGATGCGTTTTCCCGGCGTTACTGCACTGGGTTACCGGGCGTGTTTGGGCACCCCCTCCACAATCATGGACGAGTTTGCGCAGAAATTTTGTTGGCAAGCAGGGGGCCCTAGTATTATTTCGATTGCCAGCGCTATCGCGGTCGCTGTTGCTGTTTTTAACTCCAGTACTAAGATTATTACGATTACATCTTAATTACCGTTACCTTTAGAATTTTTGAAGCACCTATTTCTATTAACGTGACTTACCTTTCTACAATTCTACGACGGTACCTTGTGATGGCACCCTGCGTAAGAAGTTGGTTATTCTGTATGCAAAGTTTTGTTCTGGGGTCTGCCCTCACTAACCAGCGCACCGCATGAACACACGATGAACCACTGTAAAGCCCTACTCTAAGCCCGAAGCCAAACTCTAGCGTGACATTATCATCCCCCTGATCCTGGGCGACATTAGCTTGCACTTACAACGCCATCTCGGCACCTGCATGCGATCTGTGCTCCCCATACAGCTGTTAGTAACATAATCCCTTATAGGTCCGATGTGGTTACACCAAAACCGCAGAACTCACTCTAATTATGAGGGCCGTCTAGGTGCTCTACTGTCGCGTCAGCGTAAACCCTAAATATTCCCTGGAGTTGAAGGGGCAAGCCTGGAACCCTCAAGTACCTGGAATGCAAAGACTCTATTCCCCCAACTCAGGGGTTTAGGGTTTAGGGTTTCGGGTTTCGGGTAAATACTAGCCTCGAGCCTTTATGTTTGCAGCTTCACTGTCGAGGCTTTGTGTTCACTGTCCTTGGCTCCCTATGAACCCTGAGCCCCACTCCAACACCCGGTGACAACCGCAAACCGGCTACCTGCTCAACAGCAGCTATCTTAGACGCTACTACTTGTCCGCTCATAAATGCAGGACCGTCGAAGGAGGAGACGCCGGAAGCATCGAAGGACTTGGTTTCCGTGATCCCTGAACCCCAACAAAGCCGTTCACATTTTCACACCGGTTGTTTGGATTCGGGGTTTGCGTCGACTTATGGTACCGGTTTGATCTGTACCGTGTTTTACAGGATACGGGGTGCTTGTGTGCTCAGATCTAACGACATTCCCACAACATCGAAGACAGCACCTAGAGCTCATCATTTCTAATCTGTATAACATGTTGCAAAGATACAAAGCACGAACAAATCGAACAAGAAAGAAAAAAGAAAACACACACATACACACACACCCACACACCCACACACCCACACACCCACACACCCACACACCCACACACCCACACACCCACACACACACACACACACAGACAGACACACAGACGCATGCACGAGCACGCACACACACACACACAGACAGACACACAGACGCATGCACGAGCACGCACACACACACACACACATCTTCCGTCATACACCTAACGCTGGCAGGAGGAGGAGGATGACGAGGCTAAGCAAGCTGAAGCTCTCCGAGTTGCACAGGTGGCTTCTTCAGGGTTTTTGGTTTAGTGCTATTTTTGTTTTTTTGGTGCGTGCGTGTGTGTGTGTGTGTGCGGGTGTGTGTGTGTGTGTTTCGAGTTTTAATGTATCTTCGCTGGGTATTGCAGAGTTTCGGGATTTTTGGTCTGGCGTTCTTCAGGGTTGCTAGAATGGCTGCTGCAGTTCTACAGGTTTGAATAGGGTCTAGGTCTTTTTGTGCGGCTTCTTCGAGCCATACAGGGCAGTATAGGGCTGTAGAATGTATCATACAAGTTGGGCAGAGAACACACCGCCCGCGCGTTGAGGACTTCGAGGTTGGGGTTTTAAGGATGTTCGGTTACGGTATGGGGCTTTAAGATTTTTTTCGGTCAGGGCTTCGAGATTATTACCTTACAGGACTTCTTGGAGACGATATTGTTGTAAAGGGCAGTGACTTCTCTGGGTACATGCAAGCAAGGTGGTGAACCCTCCTTCTAATTCTGAAACCTCAACCCTAAACGGCCCTAAACCCGAAACCCAACCCCGCACCCGGAGCCACACTCCCTAAACCCCAAACCCTAACGCGCGTACGCCAAAAACCCTGAACCCTAACCCTAAATCGCGAAGGCCTATAACCCCCAAACTGGAAGCCCTAAATGCACCTGACGCCTTTCAGCAAAAAGCTTTGGCCAGGGCATCACGCACGAAGATGAGGAGGGGGCAGAGCCGATGGAGGCGACCCCCGTGTTCTTTAAGCGTTTCGGCGTTTAGAGTTTAGGGCGCAGAGTCTACATAGGGTTGTGGTGAGAAGCGCAGCCTTTGTTGTTTCATACTATCGCCGTGACAAGATGAGCAGCGGCAGGAGTAGGATCACGAATGTGGGCAGCAAGGGCATGGACGTAGAAGCAGAAGTAATATAGGGGCCTTAATAATTTCCAATGCTATTGTGGTGGTTCCTTATTATAATTAGAGTATAATGGGCCCCAAAACCCTATTCTAATTATTAAGGACCCTATATTCGCGCAGTCGCCCGGCAGTTTTAACGTTGCAGTCGTTTTTTCGTGGGTTGAGGGCATGATCTTGTGGTATCGTTTTACCCCTAAGCCTTACCCTAGTAGTGTAATAGGGGCCTTAATAATCAGAATAGGGCTTTGGGGCCCACCATACTATAATGAGGGATAATCGGGAACCCCCAGAAGAGTCTAGGTAATATTAAGGCCCCTACATTAAGGCCGCCATGTTATGATGGTGTTCTTCCCACCTGAACTCTAAACCCTAAACCCAAAGCCTAAACTCTTCCCTAAACCCTAAACCCTATACCCCCACGGTCAGGCCGATGAGGCACCACCGGAAATGCAGGAGGAGGCGGGGCTTGCCGGAGTACAGAGCCAGAGACTTCAATATCCCTTAATTAAGGAATATCTAGGGTTCCTTTAAGGGATCCTTTAAGGGATCTATAGGGTTTAGGGNGAAATGCAGGAGGAGGCGGGGCTTGCCGGAGTACAGAGCCAGAGACTTCAATATCCCTTAATTAAGGAATATCTAGGGTTCCTTTAAGGGATCCTTTAAGGGATCTATAGGGTTTAGGGTTAAGGGGACTCCAATATCCCTTATTCAAGGAATATTCCTTAAATTTTATTAGGGATCCTACTAGAATTTAAGGTACATATTCCTTAATTAAGGGATACTGGAGTCTCTGGGGAGCCAGTTTCAGTTTAAGGTGCGATGTACGCCCCCCCCCCTGCCCTCCCTGCCCTCTCCCCCCCGCTCAGGCCGATGAGGCTCCACCTGAAATGCAGGAGGAGGCGGGGCTTGCCGGAGTACAGAGCCAGAGACTTCAATATCCCTTAATTAAGGAATATCTAGGGTTCCTTTAAGGGATCCTTTAAGGGATCTATAGGGTTTAGGGNCCCCCCCAAAAGTAGGTACAGTAATTCTCTCTTTCTGAGAGACACAGGGGTCATGAAGGATGAGTGGGCTTAGGGTTCAGGGTTTTCGGGTCTTGGGGTTTAGGGTTTAGGTTTCGGTGTTCTCATCCCCTTATCCTTACGTGCTGCTTCCGCACCCATGAGATGTGTGAACCCAACCCTAAACCCTAAGCCCGACAACCCCAAGCCCGACCCACAAATCGTTCAGCTCTGTCTCCATTTAGGAGCTTCCCGTTTTCGTCCTTCAGGGTGTAGGGCGTGAGGGCATAGGGTTCACAATTGCCTTCATTCCAAGATGGGAATCTCAGTTCCTAAGCCCGACGCAGATATTGATCTTTTCATATCAAACATCTAAATCCCCAGCCCTAGACCCTTAAACCCCACGCCCTGGACCCTAAACCCTTCACCCTAAAACTTAAACCCCTGAGCCCCAAATCCCGGATCCCTAACTAACCTCTCGGGCAGACGGAGAAAGGCCACTGCACTTAACATGAAGCCTTGCATTGTAGGAAAACCTGAATTTTGTGCCCGCGGTCCAGGAAGACACTGGTGAAGGTGACGCCGTCAACGTGACGGAGAGGCCGGCAAAAGGGCTGGTTTTTGGGGCTGATGAGATTTGGGTTTAGGGTCTAGGGATGTCTAGGGCTTCCCGTATTGGGGCTTAGGGTTTACGGTACACGGCGATCCAAATCCGGCCATGGGGGTTGCAGGGTTTCCGGTACAGGGTTTAGAGATAAGGTTCAGGATTTGCGATTGATTGAGGGGAGTTGCTTGAAAAGGATGTTGTGGAACACTATTCTATTGGCTCCTGATCTTTGTTGAAGGCAGGCTCGAGGGTTTACGGTTCAGGGCTTGTTGATGCAGAACACACGGCGGGCTGCTAAACCCTAAACTCTAAACCAAAAACCGTCAGCGCCAAACCAACCTGAGGCTCCACACTCCAAAGCCTTTAGGGTTTAGGGTTTAGGGTTTAGGGTTCAGGGTTTAGGGTTTAGGGTTTAGGGTTTAGGGTTCAGGGTTTAGGGTTTAGGGTTTAGGGCCCTAGAACGTGTCTGCCGTCCCGTCTAAGCGATGCCAGGTTCTTCGAGGAGGCGAAGTTCGGATGCTTCTGGATCGTTTTCCAGGCCCGGGGTGTTGTCGGCTTTCAGAGAGCTCTCTAGGGTCTTATGAATGTAATGTAGGGGCCTAAACAAATACCAATACTATTTTGGGGGTTCCTTGTTATAGTTATAGTGTAATATCCCCGAAAACCTTACACTAATTGTCAAGGCCGCTGTATTATACGGGCATTGTACATCGTCTTGCGGGTTGTGTGGGGTTCTGGGCTTCTTTGGAAAGGCCTGCCAGAGAGTCTTCGGGTGCCTTCAGGGTGGTATACTCTTGCATGTTTGCCCTGCTTTAAAGGTTCAAAGAGAGAACGGGATAGCCAGGGTCGTTAACTCCTAAACCCTAGAACTTATCCTTTTCAAGCATCCCGACATGAAGAATCAACAGACTGATTAGGCTCCCTTCTTCGAGTAGGGTTCGGGCCGCATGTAGTGGTCGAGATAATCAGTACTTTGGTATCCCCTTACAGTCCTTATTCATGAACACTTAGTAGGAGTATCCCCTTGTAGTCCTTGTTATGTGTGTAACTATTACACCTATAAAAAACCTAAACCCCAAACCCTAAACCCTTAATGGACCCTGAGATCCTTTTCTAATTAGTAAGGCCCCTGTAACGATCCTCCAGGGAAGAGGAATTGGATGTAGGAGTGGTGTGTGGGAGTTTCGGAAAATTGGGGACCCTAATATAGTACCATAAGTAGTAGGATCCTTATTACGGACCCTAAAATAAGGTACCCCTAATTTTCGGAAACCCCCGTGTTTGGAATTGTCAGATCCTCTTTACCACCCTGAACCCTGAACCCCACGGCCCTACTGGCAGTCGGACCCCCTCTACCTAAACCCAAAGCCATGGTCTCAGAACTCCGAACCCGCGAAGCAGGAGGGTTTAGGGTTTAGGGCTTCGGGTGCAGCTCTCAAAGTTATCAGCTTTCAAGCCCTTAAGCAAAAATAGGAGTACCTTTTCCTGGTTCCTTATCATGTGGAGAAAAATACGTGGTTGTATGAGCTCGAACCCTCATCTTTGAGAAGAGCACCAACTGGACTGAAGTCGCTCGGTTCTTTCATGATTCACGGTTAGTATGAAAAGAGTGGGCTTTACTAACCACAATAGGGATTGAAGGGGTATATGATAGCACTGTTAGTCATTGCCATATAGGGCTCTTAAGGGCATATAAATGCTAGTTTTCGTGTATGCCTAGGAAGCTGCCGTTCACCCCCGCCACAGACCAGGCCATCCACCCGAAGGTGTCAAGCTCCGCAAGCTTAAGTCGTCATGATCATGCCTACCCTTTAAGGGTCCACTGCCTTACCACCTAAAGTAACCCTAAACCCTAAATCATAAACCCCTAAACCCTGAATTCTGAATCCTAAACCCTAAGCCGTAAGCCCTGAATCGGACCCTACGACTCCTTCGACCTGATGAGCGAAGAGCCGCTACAAGGATGGCGCCCGATGCTCCATCCGCATGCATCACGAACGCCTCTGGCCATTGCCCTGGTCAGAAGATTCCTTTAGAAGAGAGGCTTAGAGGTTGTATAAAGTTCGGTTGATACTGTGTTCAGCATAGAGTTCATGTCATTAGTTGACAGAAGGAGAACGGGGTTGTAGACGAGTTGCTTTGGAGGGAGCAGAAACCCCCCCAGAAGCGCTTAATTTGCACAGACCTCACAATTCGGATTGTGGTACCACGGCTCCAACCCGGCAAGAGAGGAGGTAAGATTGGGTAAGCCGCTTAGGGGAAGTGGGAAGCAAGAAACCCCAAGGAGTGCCAAGCCGAGACCCTACCTGCTCAACAGTACCACTCTGTAGCAGCGGTTGGTGCTTCGATGATTACCACTTTGACGACGACCTGGTGATGAGGCCGATGATGAGGATGATACTATAGGGGCCTTTAATTTATAATTACCTATACTATTTTGGGGGTTCCTTATTATAACTATAGTATTGATACTGTGCAGAACCCTATTCTGTTTATTACGGCCCCTGCATTAGTTGTCATGGTCATGAATCACGAATTTGACATTGAGGGTGAAGATGGTCAGTATGAAGGTTGTTCGTGGTGATGACAACCACAATCAGAAAGCCGGTTATTACCAGCGCCATCTTTTTAGTATTGCAAGTAGAGAGCAGCCGAAGCTTGTAGTGATTCAAGCCCCACACTTCCGAACTCCAAATCCAAAATGCCACCCTTTGCTAGGTACTCGCCAGGGGCTGGGAGCCCGGCTATTTCCAGGGTGCACGAAGGGTTGGTTTCCTGGAGAGGCTTTGCCTTCTACCAGTACAATGATTCTGCTAATACAAACGACCACGACGTCGACAACCACTGCCGCTCCTACTGCCACCACTGCTACCGTTACTACTGCTGTTTTCGCGGGGGTTGTGTAATTTCAGCATTTGGCATTCGGTGCACGTAGTGTATTTGCACTTATGATCCTACCCTCCTACTCCTGCTCCTGCGCCTGCTGGTGCTCCTCCACCTCCTACTTGTGGTCCTGCTCCTCCTGCTCCTGCTCCTGCTGCTGCTGCTCCTGCTACTGCTACTGCTACTGCTCTGCTGCTGCTACTGCCACTGCTGCTAAAAGTGCGATGACTGTGACCATACAGAGTGCTGCTACTGTATCTACTGCAGCTGCTGATGCCATCAGTCTTAGTGCAGGCTTCGTCGGTTAGGGATTTGATATTTGGTGAAGGATTTCGGAGGGGTCCACTATGCGCTCAGACCTTGAAACAGTGTGGGGTTGAGGGTTTTACAGTTTAGGAGTTAAGGGTTTCTTAAAGCTTCAGGCTTTTAGGGTTGCAGGTTCCAATCCAGGGTCTGCATGTTTGGGGGTTTCTGGTCTGGGTGTGTTTGCGCGCCGTTTCCACAGCTACTGCTGTTGGGGTTAAGCATGGTCGAACCGTAACCAGGGTTTTCAACGGAAGATCTATCAAGTGCGCCCCTATGTCTTTCCCTTTTTCTAGCATAGCTACAGGTCATTACACGCTAAGGCCTCTTCGCAGACCATCGGGGTTCGCACGTTTGGCAAAGACTGGTGATGCACTGCTGAAGTATCATAATGTATAGGAACCTGATTAAGAAACCCTGGGCCTATAACCCCAAAATAGTAGGATTCATACAAGGACCCGAATAAAGGCCCAAGGTTTCGTAATCTCCTACATTATGCGATGAGGATCTTTCCTGGGACTTGTCTTCATCGCGGCCGGGTGTGCAGGCCCGTCTCACACAGACGAGGGTTTTTGGGTCGTTGAGTTCAGGATTTGGAGGTTTTTCAGGGTTTAGAGAAGTTTCGGGGCTTCAGGGTATAAAGGTTGTTCTGTGCTCTTAGTTCATGGCTTGCTGCCGATAGGATTTAGGGTTTAGTGCTTCAGGGTCTCTGAGAATGTGTAGCAGCACCACATCTCAACTTAAGCATCGGCATATGTAGCAGGATTATTTTTTTCGGTCGGATGTTGGCAATAGGCCTGGAGCTCGGGGTTCAAGCTCCAAGAAGGCTGGGGTGCTCTAAGTCTTACGGCTTGTATGACTGGCTTTAGTGATTGGGACGTTGGGGCCTATAGTCTAAAGGTTTTTCTGGCAAGATCAGTGAGGTACTTCTGCACTTAAGGGTTTGGGAGGTGAGAACTTCGTGAAGCACCTGTGCAATCGGCTTCACCAAGTTTGGGTCCCTTTCTAGGGCTTTTTACTGAGTGTTGTAACTGTAAGAGTGACACTTTATTTTGGGTGAACATTGGGACCCCAACCTAGAGTCTAGAGAGTTATTCGTATCAAGCACAACGCCCTTGAACGTCCGAAACTATAGCTGCTCCACCTTCAAGCCCCAAACCCTGCACACGCAACCCCTAAAACCTCGACCCGAATCCCTAAACCTTAAGCTTCAACCCCAAATTACAGCCCTAAACAGCCCTAAACCAACCCCTAAACCCCTAAACCACAAACAACCCTTGCCCTTCAGGTAAACCCTAAACCCCAAACCCACCAAACGGAATCCCTTCAGGTCACCTACACGCCGGTTTCGGGTGTGGTCATCCAAGCTTTCAGCGACGCGTCCATCCGTCAGAACTGGCCGTCGCAGAGCCGGGGGCCCAGACTTTCGGGATTAGGCTTCGAGGGTAGGGCTTCCAAGGGTTCCATAAGATTTTAGCTATCAAGAAAAGTATATTACTAGTACCTATTACTATTACTAGAATTTTTGAGTTTAGGGTGAGATCCTTGTCTTGGCTTAACTCCTACGTGGGGCTCGCGGGAGATATAAGCCGCTTTCATGCTGGTTCAGAGTTTAGAGGGGGGTAGACACGGAGGTTTGGGGGTTTCGTGGGTTCTTGGCTTTCGGGTCGGTGCGATTGGAGCGCCAATATAGAAGCTCTGAGTAAGTCATAGTCCTACTTCTTGGGGTTCATTGAATTTAATTTAACGACCATACTCTAGCTGTTAAGGCGCCTATATTACTAGGGCTACTGCTTTTAGGAGTTTTGGGCTACTCGAGCGTTCTGCCCAACCCACATTCAAAAATCGCGGATCCTATTGCCCCAGAACGTACTTCCCAAATCGAGCACCGGGAATGGCCACTCCATGTCAGATACTGGCGGTCTCACTAGACTTTTTGCCATGACCCATATGTTACTTCCACAAAACCCTAATTAAACCCTAAACCCGAAACCCTAAGCTCGAAACCCTAAACCCTAAACTGCCGAGAGCGCCGCTGACCATTTGCATGGGCGCTCGAGGCTCCGACCGAGGCCCCTGGCCGAGCGTCCCGACAGCACGGTGAGGGAGGGTATAGCCTCCCGGTATACGGGGACGGAAATGACTCGGCTACGCCTCAACACGGACGTCAGTCCGTTATAATGAGGACCCCAAACCCACTACCGTTGGCGTGTTTTTGGTCTGTGTTGNGCAAGAAAGCCCCCCTTGAGGGGGGTTTGGGGGGTGAACCCTAAACCCTAATTGAGAATAGTTTGGGTGGCTGGGGTGGGACTACATGCTGACGCAAGCGCGCGATTAGTGGGTGCGTCCCTATGCCGAAAGCAAAAGGTGCACCCACCGCGCGCACACTGTCTACAAACCCTAAACCCTAAACCCGAAACCCTAAACCCTAAACCCTAAACCCGAAACCCTAAACCATAAACCCAAGCCCTGATGCTTTGAAGACATGGCCCAGGGCTGTTCCCGGACGTGGGACGCGAGGCAGATGACATGCTGCCAGGCCGGTTTCCGGTCCCAGGGTTTAGAGTTTAGGGGTTTAGGGTTTGGGGTTTAGGGTTTAGGGGTTTAGGGTTTTTTGGCGGACTTGCTTGTACCTGATCGGTGCGCGCCAAGGGTTTAGGGTTTAGGGTTTAGGGCTTAGGGGTTTAGGGTTTAGGGGCTCTGAACTTCAGCCCTCAACCACGGGAGTCCAAAGCTAAGCAGCCGAAAATATCCGCACCCCGGGAAAGGGTCCTGGGGTCGAAGTGCCGAGCTTGTCTTGCCACTTGAACCCCCAAGTGCTAGACTCCCCAGAGAACCCAATACCCTTTAATTAAGGAATATGGCTTAAATTATATAGCACTTCATATTATGATTTAAGCTATATTCCTTAATGAAGGGGCATTGGGCTCTCTGTCTGACTCTCCACCATGTTATGGCTGAAACCCTAAACCCTAAACCCTAAACCCTAAAGCTTAACCGCTTCAGAACTGCGAAGTCTCAACTACCTCTGGGTCTCGGGCTTTGCCGGTTTCGGGCCACAGGGCCGGAAGCTTTTAGTTGTGTTTTGGGTTTAAGGGTGCGCCGGGTCTAGGTCCTGTCTAGGTCTAGGCTTTAAGGTCTTTGAATGTAACCGTCCGTAGATCCTAAGCCCGAGAGACTAAGCCCTAAACTTTGAAGTGGGGGTGTTTGTGTGATTGCGACTGACAACAGCCCCGACTTCTTTGTTACGGTTTGGGTTTGGGGGTTTGGGGGTTTGGGGTTTAGGGTTTGCCGTTTGGGGGCTTGGGATTTAGGGTTTTTGTGGACAATGGCCTCGTGTGCCGTTACCCAGAGCCCGAAAAGGCCCCACATGATGCATGCCGTGTAGAAGGCCTTACCTCAACATGTGTCGTAGTAAAGTACATTGCGAGGGAGGGGTTCAATAAGAAAGCCTTAAACCCCAAACCCTGAACCGGACTATGCCCTGTTGGGTAGGGGTTCATTACGGAACAGTAGTACCCGAAGAGAGTTACTTCGAGGGGTCCTTTAGGGGGATTTCGTTTTAGGGGTTTCGGGTTTTACCAGGCCCTAGGCTGGGGTTCAAGGACTTCGCAGGTCCTAGCCTAGAACTAAGCTTGCACACACACTTTGATGCTCAAATCCCTTGTGTGGGTAAGGCCTCGCGCCCACCCACCTGCAACCCAAACCAGGCAGTGACTGGAAAGGCGAAGGTGTTTTGCCCAAAGCAGCCGGCTTGTTTCGTATTCATGTAAAGCTCATTGGGTCCTGAGGGCCTTAAGTTCTAGCTACACAGCCAGAACTCAACCCCAAAACCAGCCCAAACTGAACAACTGAACTCCGCGCCCTCCCTCTGTCTCTCTCTCTCCTCCCGCTCGCGCTCGCGTGCTCTTTCTCTCTCTCTCTCTCTTTTTCTCTCTCTCTCTCTCTCTCGCTCTCGCTCTCGCTCTCTCTCTCCCTCTCGCTCTCTCCGCTCCTCAACAATCGAAACCCGAAGCCCTAAATCGCATCCCGAGAGCCCCAAACTTTGTTCTCTTACCTGTGATGCAGGCGCGGCCCAGGCACGTTGAGCAAACATCATCAGGGGCACATTTGGGGTACCTTTCTTAAGGTTTAGGGTTTAGGGTTTAGGGTCCCTTGCCACAGGGATCCGATCACTTCAGATTCTACATACGGGCGCTGTTTTCGGAAACACCTTTGGCACGCAGGGCTTGGGATGTTGGCTGTGCGATTCGGGGGCTTCGGTGTGCAGCGTGGCGGGGCCCTGGAGGCCAGAAAGTATGTATAAACGAAACCTGAACTCCACAGCTACAAAAGCTTGAGAAGCCATGAGGTGCTCGTGGGGAGGGCTTCTCTGCTTGGAGGATCATGGGACTTAGTAAGTAAGGTTATAAGTACCTTAATTAGGGTTATAAGTAGTTATAAGTAGAGTGACCCGAATTATAACCCTACTTACTAAGTCCCATGATCCTTTAAGTGGGCTTAGTCCGACCGAACGTCACTCGCACGATGTCTCGGAAGTCTTTCAGGTTTCTCTCCCGGAATCCTGTAAAAACGGTGCTGCATCAGGAAGCACTTCAGGCCCCTGCACAAGGTAACACTTTATATCATCCAGGGATGAGTCTCTTCGACTCGAAATCTGAGGAGATGTCAGAAAGCAAGCCCAATCCCCATGACCCGAAAGCCCAATCCGTGTAGGACCCCATAGATTTTCTTCATTGAGTCCGTTCCATTTCTCTCTCCCCGCTTCCTGTCTTTGAACAAGGGTCCGAAGCTGTCCGGTTCATACAAGTCCGAATGATCCTGTAATTGCGCAGCTTTCTATGCTTTTTTGTTGCTTTGAGTGACTTGTCTGGCCAGGACATCGAGTTGTCGCGGGTCGTCTCCCCATTCGGTGAGTTAGTCATTGAACGGCCGGGCTCCCAGAGCGGTTAGGGTGCTTCTGGCATTTGCCAGGGCTCGGGCTCCTCCCTAAACCCTAAAAAAGCCCTCAGCCCTAAACTGTAGGCTTTCTTCACTGTGCTGTGCGCCCGGAGCAGACGGTTACCCAAACCGCAGCGGCCTTCCATCCTACGACCTGTCTTGCTTGCTTGATACTTAGGTAGGGTACGGTAGCTGCTATCCGCTAGCCCCTCACCCGCATCGGGCGTCGTCGTCATAGGGGAACTGCATTTCATGCTTATCATCATCACCATCACCATCAGTATCACATTATCACCATCATCAAAATCACCATACAACGGGTAGTAGGCAGTACCATAATCATTGCTGAAGGCCTGGTTATCATGAACACTACTGCCACGAACGATAGAGCAGCAACATAGACAACATCGTCGATGACTGCTTTCGCTGTCTCCCCTCCCTCACCCTCACCCCTTTGATGACATCGGACAAACGGCAGGGATAGCAAGGGTAGTAATGATAGTGACCTATGTGTGACTGCCATCCGCTAAACTTCGTGAAGGCTTTCTGGCCGGCGAGAGGCGCGAACCCGTGGGGCTGGGTGGGTGATTTGCTTCGGCTGAAGTTGGTCCCCTGGTTTCAGACCTACCACTCAGAAAGAGAGATGTGTAAGTGTAAACTAATCTTGAAAGCAACCACTAAAAGACACTTATTAAAAACTTAGTAGCTGAGTGGATACACTTTACATTGGGATAATATTACCCACTATAAAACTGAAAGCGTAAACTTTTTGGGGCTTATGAACTCAGCAACTAAGAAAAGGAGCGCAAAGGAACCCTCAAGAGCTGTTCCCCTTTCGGCCCTCCTACCCGAATCGGAGCCCAAAGCCCTATGAGTACTACTGACCCGACACACGGGATTCACACGGGCCCCAAAAAAGCTCTAAGCATTGGCAAAGGGTTTAGGGCCCCTGTACGGGAAATACATATCGTCCAACGTCTAAATTTGTGTGTTCATTCCCTTTTGGCTGAGTGGTTCTGCGATCCACATTGCTTGAGATCGTTTGCGAGAATCCATGGTTTCAGGTCGCCAGTGGAGGGTCTGTTCCAGCAGCTTCTCGTTTGGATTGTCCCCACCAATTGAACTGACCATGGCCGCTGTGGTTAATGCTGCTGTTGCTAGTACTGCTGCTTATTACCACGGCGACGACTACTACGACGACGGCTATTACGGCTACCCCTACCATTACCACTACCACTCCACTACCACGACCACCCACCACCATCGCGCCGCATGTTTCGTTGCAGCTTTTGCAACTCTCGAAAAAACGTATCGTTTTGAGTAATTTTCCGCTTGCTGTTGCAAAGATGACCACGACCACCTCTGGAACCCTAAACCCTAAACCCCGAACCTAAACCTGTCATGATTAGGGTTCTAACCGAAACCCCTAAACCCCTAAACCCCCCAACCCTGAAGCCACGAGGGTTCGGAGGTTGGCCCTCTCAAGTCGGGTCACAGACTTTACGGAGTCTGCAGCTTCCCCCGACGAAGCTTGAAACCAAAAAGCCCGGCCTTCCGCTCATGATTCGGTGTTTTGGAAAAGTTCGCAGTTGTGTTCGAAGTATTTTACAGTTCATCCATGGTGACATTTAGGTTATCTTGTACTTTGCTGGTTGAAGTTATGTTACCGAGCATAGCTACACACGTTAGCCCGAACGTCCTGGGCCTGCTTACTGGCTGGAAGCTTGAATGCTAGCCCAAATCCCGCGTCGTTCCGGCAGGTCTATCACCCGTCTGGGACCCGTGCCTGGCGAAATCCGACTGTCGAGGCTCCTAACCGGAGTTGAGCATCTCGTGGTTCGGGGGGCTTTGTTGTCGTTTGGCCCCTTCCTCACTCGACCCGAAGCCCCTGACGTAAAGGCCTGAACCCTGAATCCCTCCTCCACCGTGTCATTGTTTATCTCCAGCAGCATCATCGCCGCCATCATCAGCGTCATAGCCGTCATCATCGACACCACCACCATCACCACCACCACCACCACCTCCACCACCACCAC